>DWGR01005271.1:0-10495 GCA_018247715.1 Heliconius burneyi
CACTACGTATTGTCCTCTGAAAAAAACTATGTAGTTCGAGTACTTCTCTCCCACCGAGTCAGCAGAACCGTTGTCAACAAAAGTAAGAACATGACTTATTTGGCAAGCTTAAGTTTTTTTTAACATTCTAAAAGTGTTATTCAACACTTAGGAAAGGTAATAAATAAGTATTCAATTGAAATTTGCTACCAGCGATTTAATATTTATTTCAGCTGAATACCTCCATTGGATAACGAAACACAAAGAGTCATAAGGTTATCATAGTTAGTTTTAGGAAGTTTTAGTTATCCTAAATATAAAAAGCAAAATGTGCGGCGTCGAATTCTGGAGGCATTGCGTGTTGAGTACACTCAACACGCAATGCCTCCAGAATTCGGCAGAAAGTGGGGAAAAAAAAATGGTCTTGACAGACGTACAGACAGACTGATTGAAGCTTATCATCCTATAAGGGTTCTCATTTTTTCTATTCTCAGTTACAGTAACCCAAGAATGGAAAAAAATATTTAGTATATAAAAAAATATGTATATATTTAAAATATTTTCCTAGTCTTTCGTTTCAGTCTTACATTCACAGTCAAGTACGTATTGTGAATCCACTAATGGTTACGGAATAAAAGGCTTTTAGTAAAGAGAGCTTCAGTACTGACATAAGTTTGAAACTTCGTATTAGAAAATATTTGATATTTATTGTCATTGAATGACATGGACATATAGTGTTCGTGTAGTACGAACAAAAAATATGTTTGTAATAAGATATGTAATAAGGTCTACGGGATACCAGTCGTGGCGCAAGAGCACAAGCGTCTGACTGTAAACCCGTCAGTTAGTGAATTCCATTCCCACTCGAGGAAATTAAATATTTAATATTTTCATTTCTTTGTTCTGGTTATCTGGGTTAGTTCCGCCACTCAACACACAATGCAATGAAAATGGAGATCGGAAATCTCCTAATAGGACCATAGTATCTTAACACCTACAGGTTTCCTCTACCTTGCTATATCTTTTGGTAAAAACCCTTTATGATATCGAATCGAAAGTACAAAAAAATTCTCCCCCTTGCCTATATCAATACCAAAATGACATTGTCACTCATATTGGCTGTATAAACCATCAGCGTCAGGTGCTCTTGACACCTGTTGACTTGACATTTGATTTGTTTGTTAGGCGTTAGGGGGTTAGGTTTGTGCCGCTAAGGAATATATTTTGGTCTAATGCCTTTTATTATTGGAAATCTTTTAGGTTAATATTTAGAGAGGTGATTGTGCATTCGATGTTCATGTTGGGGGAATATATATATATTTAGAGGGAATTTAGTGTTAAAACACTTCGTTCCCCATTTTCCACCGCTCGAGGGATTGATTATTATATGGCGAAACATAAAAATATTTTGGGGATATTATCAGAGTAGACAAAAGGAATTTATTGTTGCAACTTTCAAGACATTTCGTCTTATGTATCAAATCTTGTGCAATTTCTCAAGTAAACTTTAAGCAATTTGTATGTAACATCTATAAAATTATATGCTATTTAAACATTCTTTTCATAGATACGAAACGTACAAGGCTACCTTGAAGAAGATCCCGGCGACGCGCCTCTCGCGGCTGACGGAGGCGCTCGCGAACTACGACCCGGTGCTCAACGAGTACTTCTTTGATAGACACCCGGGTGTTTTCGCCCAAGTCCTCAATTATTACAGGTATTTCATAATGTCAGCTTCATTTCACTTCAATCTAATGTTAAGACACTCCGTTTCCCATTTTAACCAGTCGTTTGGTGATTCGTGGTGCAGGGTGGATTCGATTCTCAATGGAGATTTATTTCGTCGCTTTGGTGATGGAGATCCGCCATTCAACACGCAATGCCTTCAGATTTTGGCAGCGGTGGTAAACGGAGTTAATAATAGGTACCCAGGTTCCATCTGCCTACTAAGCTTTGTGCGTGAGGCATGAAGCTAAAATAAAACAATAATGAAATAAAGATACATTATATGTTTAAGTTTTCCTTAATAAAAGGAAGGGTTCTAAGTCACCGGCAAGTAAGCTTACAAGCCAAAGAGCTTCTAGCCATACATTTTATTCTTGACCCAACGGCTAAGCAATGTATTTATATTTGCTATGCTTTTACTAATAAGTCGTTAATTGACTATACGGTACACTACAGTGACTTAGTGTTGTGATTGCAAGCAGTGGTTACGGGTTCAATCCCGCTCGGTGAAATAATAACTTATAAACTATTTTCAATTTTTATGTCATCCTTAAGACAAGCCTAGGGCTAGGCCCGAAATTCGGCGAAAAGAGAGGGTCTGAGACTGACGTTCTAGTTCTAGATTCTATGTAATGTGCAGGACAGTAAATTGGGTGAACGGAGTGTCTCAACACCAGATTCCCTTTGCCTACAACCTTATATAGCGTTTAAGCTGATAATAATAAAAATCTGTAAGGACGAGTCGGATGCGCTCACCAAGGCATCCGTACCAATTTTAATATTGTAGTACAACTTTTTTTGAAATGTACTACAAATATAATTGTGATGGTTTTTTCTATAGATCTACGATAGCTTCACGCGATTTTGTATTAAATAGTATTCACAGACGGACAGACGGACAACAAAATGATCTTATAAAGCTCCGGTTTATTCTTTTTGAGGTACGGAACCCTAAAAAGACTTCCTAACATCTATTTCTATATACACAGTAGCATTAGGTCGATATTGAATGTAGAAATTTACGATTCAACCACTGGAAAGCTTAAGATTCAAGTTTTAATGTGAGCTATAAATCCTGTTCTCGTTGTGTACGAGTGTGTTGTTATGACGGATTTTATTTCGCAAATAAACCGCGTGTTTTGATGACGTTTCGGAATTTTCCGTAGTGTTACGTTTTGATAGGCTTATATTTATCTATCTTTACTAATATTATCTTAGAAACTAATAGTTTATTTATTGGTTGGATTAATTTATTTTATGAGTCCTTTTATTGAGGAAGGCTAAACTGTACCTATATATCTGCTATGTTACTTACTATATATTAGCGAAGGCGTAGGCAGTATGTAAGAATAATGTTCATTCATATCAAAAATAATAAAAAAATATTAGCTAAAAAAATAATTTCAAAACTTTCGTTGAGTGGCGGAACTCCACGCCGCGCTTTTCCTATATTTAGAAAGAGAACATGAGAAGAATCATATTCATCCTTTTTAATGGAACATCCATCACCTACCTTAGATCTAAGCTGATTTTTATAACAATAATTCTTCTAATTATACAGAATTATTATTTCCATTCGAGGAAATAAAATATATAACATTTCCATTTCTTCGCTCTGGTGTCAAGGCAAATCACGGCGTAGAGTTCCGCCACTCAACCCGCAACGCCTACAGGCGAATTATATAAATTTAATCTACAGAATTCGACAGAAAGTGGGGAACGGAGTGTATTAACACTATGCTCCCTTGCCTACTCTGCTAAATGCGGGATGCAGCGTGAAGCTGTAAAAAGAAAATTATACAAACCATTTCAACAACAATTTTTATCATTTTCCTTTATATTTTTATTTGCAAGCAAAATTGTGAGTATTCGCTGGCCAAACTTAAATAAGAGGGACCAGCTGTTATTTTAGTTAACTAAATAATAATTTATTCATTTTAACTCGAGATATAAAAACTTATTTACAAACTCTACCGTAATGAGGGTTTTGATAACTTTTGAAGCTATGTTTTACTTGTACGACCTCGTCGCCTGTTATTTTGTACGCGTGGATTTTAATTGTTTTTCCCCTTTCCCATTGGAATTTTGAGGCATCTCTTAGAGTTAGCCTAATCGTTTAGCTTTGTCGGTGTGTTCACAGTCACAGTACTTTTGTAGCTTCACTATGTCGCACACACATGGCAGGGTAGGTAGAGGTAACCTGGGAACCTAATGTTAAGACTCTTCAAGCTCCTATGCCACGATTGACTTACTAAGATTAGAACGTTCATTAGACCAAACAAGTTCTCCAGCATTATATTATAACATGCACATGTTATAACATGCTTATAAAATTAATGTAATTTAAGCGAGCGAAGCCGTGAGTGGTAGACAGTGGCAGTTTACATATTAAATACACATCGAAAAATAAAATCAGTAATTTCAACCTTTCATCTGTATCTGATAATGAAAAGCCGAAAGGTACTCTTGGTCTTCAAAATTAAAAACACATATATATGAATTATAAAAATCATATAAAAACATTTTGACTATTGTTATTTGAAACTAAAAGCTTCTTCTTTCAGATTAATTGAAACACATTTAAACCAGTAAAAATCACTTTATCACCATTAAAAAAATAATATACGAGTATATATTTAACTTTATACAGTATTTAAACAAAAATATTCTAATTAAACATATTTTCAGTTATATTTCGTTATAGCTGTAAAAAATGCGGCCGCCGCGCCGGACGCTTAGGCCCGGCCCTCGGGAAATAAAACCGTCGCTGAAATAACTAACTTCCATAGTATAAATGAAATATATATTTATTTCCATAGTAAACTTAATGTGGAAAACATTACATTTTATTTGGTGACAGTTGATTGTGGTTGAAAAAAATAGTGTTAAAACACTCCGCTCTGCACTTCTTATCCTGTTTTCGAGATATTGCGTGGTGATTAGTGGGACTTAATGCTGTGTTTTGTCTATCATAATCTAGAATAAGAAAAAAATATATGCGTTTAAAAAGTTGCTTCATACGCTTACCCTTTCAATTTCGGATTTTAGTTGGCGGAACTTAACGCTACGCTTTGTCTCGTACTAGAACGCGATAATGAAAAGAATTAATTCTCCCGAGTGCCAATAAACGCGCTTATAAACGCCAAATGTATACAATAAATCAAACTTACTAACACATATATGTAACATATCGTATTTTTTACGAAAATACATAAAGACAGATAGATACAAATAGGTTATTTTATGGCGTAATCCGTAAGGACTGAAGGATAGTGAGTGCTTTACTTTTACGATTCTCAAAGGCGTAATTTAGTCTTAAACTAGGAAAACTGACATATATTCTAGTCCAAATACATTGGTTTATTCGATTCGGTTACTTTTTTACCTTTACTGTGTATGCCGCACTGAAGAATGGAGAACGGAATTGTTTTAATGGGAACAGAGTGTCTTCACACCAGTTTCCCAGGTTCGCTCTGCCTCTCCTGCTATATGCGGGATACAACGTGAATTTCAAAAAAAACTTTCACGTACAAACTACGATAATTAAATTGATTTAGATGAACTTTTATAGTATTGTCATTTATACATATAAGCTATAATTAATATGAAAAGATTATGTACAATCTGGTTATGATATAGCAACAAATAAGTGCGGGCGAAGCCACTTTTGGTTCGCTAGTTGTACAATAAGACCCATTCCAGCTGAGCCACAATGAACGACTATCATTCTAATATATTATAATGAGGGAAATCTAAAATATGGCCGTACCAGATACCCACGCAAAGCTGTCCTGATTACACTAATTAGAGGTTATTAGGGTCACTGCTGGACGCTGTTTGCTGTTCGTTTGTTACGACAAATGTCATAAATAAGGGGTATTTTGTTCGAGATTTGAACGATTTTTTGACTGAAAATGGTTTGATTTTTAGCTTCACGCTGTATCTGGCCTGTAACGGTAAGCGTGCAGAGACAGCATTCCGTTCCCCATTTTAAGATATATCGCGTGTTGGGTGGTGAAAGTCAATGATTTGTGCTGTTCCTCCAACTGAGAATAGCATCTTTAATCGTCCCATTTATAATCAAACGGCTTCGACACTGCGACTTGATGGCCTGGGTTTTTTTCTGCTATATGCTCTTGTTTAATTTTAGTTACATGGTAGAGAGAGAAAATCGTAATCGGTATATCGCGGTCTGACCGCATTCGAGGTAGTCTTGGGGTCCGTGCCGTAGCAGATAAGCTCCAAGAGCGTCGCCTGAGAAGTATGGCCACGTTGCGCACCAGCCTAGGAACTATGTCGGATGCAAGTGCCTTGCTATGTCTATACCTGGACCTAGACTTACCGGACACCCAAGGAAGCGTTGGTTGGATGTCGTGATGTAGAAAATAAAAGCCAATGGTCTACCTACCCAGGGCGTTACAGATCGTGCAAAGTGTAGTAGGTTTAGCAGAAGGGCAGATCCTGGCAACATACGTCGGGATTAATGCCAGGAGAAGGAAGAAGGTAGAGAGTGAAAATCCAATTTCTAGGCTTAGGTTTCCTTCGTGCTCCACTTTTATCAAGATGAAAGATGTACCATTAGGCTTTCTTTCTAAGCGCGGCGTTGTGTTCAGTCAGTCAACACGAAGAAAAATACCTTAATTTAAAGTGACGGAGTGTCTTAACACTAGGTTCCCAGGTTTGCTCTCTGCTTAATCTGTTATACATTTTTATAGCTTCACGCTGCATCTCGCAGATAAATATGAAATAAGATTTAAAAATTAACTTTTATTAAGGGATAGATAGACAACTATACTAAAAATATTACAAGCGGGCGAAGCCGCGACGGGGCCAAATTGCAAAAATAATTAGTATTGGCAAATAAGCGATTAACCAACGCGACCTAATTACACTGTTAGGGTGACATGCAATAAATACAGAAGTCGATACCATTTTGCTTTAAATCAATGATTAATGAATAAAATGATGACTTATAGCTTAGTATTGCGGCGTTCAGTTCCACCACTCAACGTTCTTTTTGAAAAGTGAGCGGAAAATAGAGAACGAAATAGTAGATTAGTACTAAGTACCCTCGACCTATACTGTTAAATGAGGGATACAGTGTGAAGCTGAAAAAAATTGGCTAGTGTTGAGGCAATGCCGCAACGCAATCATCATTTTAATAAAATCGCATGTTGTCTGGCAGAACTCAACGCCACATTATTTTCCTTGAGTATCATATACTATACTAGTTCATATGAATTATTTAATATATTTCATTTAATATTTTCCATTAAAAATTAATCGTAGAACAAGTTTCAAAAATGAAGCTTCATATTTTGTTAAATGTTTTGGTTAATTTAACTTTTTAATTGGGTATTATGAGTTTTAAATTAAAGCTTATCGGTGAGTAATAAATAATTGTATGTAGAAAAAAAATTGAGGCCTGTCGTGGTGCTGTACGTGTAAAGGGGACAGGTTGTGGGTTCGATTACCGCTGGAGGAAATAAAAATTTTTTTTTTTCATTTTTTTCTCTGATAACGAGGCGCGGCGTTGATTCCCGTCAATCTTCACGTAATGTCTCAAAAATTCGGAGAAAAGGAGGGAACGGATGTATCTTAATGGGAACGAAATATGTTAACTAGGTTCCCAGGT
The DNA here is from genome assembly GCA_018247715.1 of Heliconius burneyi. Taxonomy (NCBI): domain Eukaryota; kingdom Metazoa; phylum Arthropoda; class Insecta; order Lepidoptera; family Nymphalidae; genus Heliconius; species Heliconius burneyi. Next base: position 7,340 of record DWGR01005271.1, read on the forward strand.
TCCGTCTGCTTATCATGATCTATGCAGGCTATAGCGTGAAGCTAAAATAAAAAAATCTTATTAAACGCCAATATAGTGTTGTAGGACAACGTCATTCTCTACGTGTTACGTGTCTTGATCCAATCCTCAGTTGAGGAAATCAATTTCATTTCCGTACTAGAAAGTAGAAAGACAAATAAATTCTAGTATTATGTCACTCTGCTTTCCGCCTGAATTCGAGACATAACGCTTTTTTTTATTTAATAATTCCACCAAATGGTATTAGAACCCACCACGTCATACGCTATCATGTACCAATGAATCAATTTACACAGTAAAGTTTACAAACTAAAAACAAAATTCAATATATTATCTTGAACGATCGAATGGTCAATATCAAATGTACGGTCGTCATTCTGTAATAAAATGTCTAATAGCCCAAGATCCCAGAGCTGCCAGACATACGTCATTTTAGCAAAGCTGAAATTTTGAGGACTATTACTCTAATATGTAGTGAAGAAAGTATGTATTTCAATAACTTGAAAGTGGGGACCTTTCAGAGGTAGCGCCAAATAACGGTATACCTCTGTCTGGGAAGATTATTGAGTCATCGACTTGGTCCGGGTGCTTATTATTAGGAGTCTTAAAATAGTCCGTGAATAATATATTTCAAATTATAGCTTGATATTTTAACGTCAATTGGTAATTTTAAACAAACTTTAGGACGTCTGGTAGGAGTAAAGGCCCTCTTAAAGGGTCTGGTAATAATAAATATATATTATTCTTCAAAACATATTTAAAAACGAGCGTACCTTACCGTAGCTGTACGTGTACCCTAAGTTGACGCTATCTTTGAAAGGTTCCCACTTTCAAGTTAGAGAGAATACATAAAGTTTTATCTATATATTAGACTCTATCTCTCTTATCTAATCCTCAACATTTCAGCTTTGCTAAAATGACGTAAGTCTGGGGGCCCTGGGATCTCGGTCTATAACATTTGTCGATATTACGTTACTTTAGTAAATATTTTGGTAAGAAAAGTTTTATGTTTGGTTTAAATGTGTTTTTTTGTATCTATTTGCATTCATATCTCAGAAACGACAGTTTTATTGTACTGTTTGTGGGTTGCTAATAATAGATGTATAATGTTTTAGATGAATGAATGCTTTGATATAGAACGATTTTTTTGGTATGTATAGAGGTACTGCTTTTTTTTACATCACGCTGACACGCAGTCTAGTGTTAAGACACTCCATACCATTCCCTATTTTTGTGCCGAATTCTGATGACACTGCGCGTTGAGTTGCGGAGCTGAACGTCACACTTAGTCTCTACACTACGACTGGCCTCGTACTTACTCGTTCGTAGATGTACTTTTGACTAAGAAAATATCCTGAAGGGTCTTAAGTTCCTAACCTAACTTATATTTCATTTTGCAAATATTATATAAATTATACCATATTAATGCGAGTTTTTTTTATGGTAAAAGCATGGCAAACGGGTCACCTGATAGTAAGTGATCACCGCCGCCCACGACACCGCGTAACACCAGAGGAGCTACTGGTGCGTTGCCAGCTTTTGGGGTGGTTGGGCCCCGGAGACCGGCATTACAGTGGCATAAAGCCACTACTTCACGCCGGTTTTAAATGCCGGGGGTGGTAATTGTCCGGTCTTAGTCTGCCCATGCGTGTCGCCATTGCTGGCGGCATGTTTCAACTAGCTTTTATAATTTTGAGCATTAAATTTGAATCTGTCATTATTATTTACAAAACATAGAGTTAGGGCACTCTGGTCTCCAATTTATGTCATGATTTCAATGGCGGAACTCAACACACTTTGTTTACCAGAGCGAAGAAATAAAATTATTTAAATATAATAATACAATAACGATCGACACGTAATGCTTACAGGATTCAGCGAAAAGTGGGGAACGGCAGTGTCTTAAGTGGCTTAGGTTCCAAGGTTCCCTCTGCCTACCTTGCTATACGCAGGAATACAGCTTGACCCTTAAAGAAAATTAATATAATACAAAAATGTGGAACGCAAAATTAGTTGAGAAAAGCGATCAAAATAAATCTGACTGAATAGATTCATTAAAAACTATTTAATAAACTTAATTAGTTTCCATAACTCCGCTGATGTCGGTTAACGTTTCACATAAATGAAAGTCTATTAGAAAATTTTGATATGTTTTGGCGTTACTTGTTGACTGGTGGAACTCAACGCTGTACTTTATTCTATGAAATAAATTAAATTGAAACAGCTTCACGCTGTATCCCGCACACAGCAGGGTAGGCAGAGGGAACCTATTGTTAAGACACTCCGATCCCCAATTTCTGCCGAATTCTGGAGGCATTGTCTGTTTAGCTCGTGCTTTACCTCGACACCAGAGCGAAGAAATGGAAATATAAACGTAAATAAATAATTCACTTCCTCGTGTGGGGATCGAGCCTATACCCGTCGCGTTACAGTCACATCTCTGTGCCGCTGCGCCACGACGGTCTCTATTATCTTTAATTATCTATTTAAAGTAATTAATAGATAGACTTCATTATCATGGCATAGTTGAGGCGTGAGTTGCGTAGTTTACAGAGACTGACATTTTGACATCCTATCTACTTTGACCTCAACCTCTATAATGCCTTCAATATAGAACAAAAAATATATATTGAGAATAAAAAAAAATATAATAATATTTTACTGAATTAAATGTAATTATTAACATATTTTTTTATATTTAAAAAGAAAAAATTAAATGCTCCCAAATTTTATTTTGATGACCGAATGAAACTAAGATATATCTATATACAGATGTAAACAAAAACCTCATTGAAGGCTGAAAGGAATTTCGAAATAGTTTTTATATACTTCGCTTTGTTTAAACAAATGGGTTAGAATGTTAGTAAAAATATCAATAAAATTTTAAAGACCATCGTGGCACAGTGTTATATCGTTTGGCTGTAATCGCAACGGTCGTGGATTCAATTCAAATTCTGGTTGAATTATAAGAAATAATTAATTATTTTTTTCGTTGTTGTTGAAAATCTCCCATGCTCTCGAATTCCACCATTAAACAGAGAACAGAGGGTCTTAACACTCTGTCTACCCTGTTACACTGTGAAATTCTAACAACAAAACAACAAAATGAATATATAATACACCACTAACATTGATCAG
>DWGR01005272.1:0-10494 GCA_018247715.1 Heliconius burneyi
TGGCGCAGCGGCACAAGGGTGTGACTGTAGAGCGACGGCTGTGGGTTCGATCCCCACTCGAGGAAATGAAATATTTATCTACGGTTTATAGCTCCATTTCTTCGCTCTGGTGTCGAGGCAAAGCGCGTTGTTGAGTTCTGCCACTCAACACGCAATGCCACCATAATTCGGCAGAAAGTGGGGAACGGAATGTCTTAACATTAGGTTCCCTCTGCCTACTCTGCTGTGTGCGGAGTGTTATATTATCATCATGTCATTTTATTCTTGTAAAATGATCAACAATTGTGTTACAAGTTCAAATTTTAACTCAAACGATGGTCTTATTTACGTTTAGTGACGTGAAAAATATGAATCATACTGAAGCGTAAATTTCTACACGAAGGTATAATTGTTGTATAGCAAAGACAGACATTTTCCGCAGCTGTTACTTTTTGATATACATACATTTTAATTTGTACTTAATCGACTTTTTAGTTAAAGGATTTTGTAAATTAAATCTTATAATCTTCTTAATACGTTATATATTATAAATTTATGTGTGGGAAAGTCTTTCTATACGATATACAGTAAGTATATTAAAGTATATACTGAACAAATACAGCGAGTATCTACCCGTATTTTAAATAGAGACATTCCTTTTATATTTTCCACAAATTATTATTTTTTCTCTATTCGAGAAACTGTAAAAAAACAGAGTCGAGTTTATTCAGACATTTTCTAAGTAAGCTACGATAATACCGACTTTGTTTTCTTCATTTCAAACAGTAATATTTATTCTTTTAAATTGAGCAAGTTTTTGATAAGTTAAGAATTACTGAATGTTAATAATATGAAGGATACCATTTGTGTTCCGAAACCGTTTTGACATATCTTTCTTGTTTACGGTTAAGTGAACGTTATCGCGTAATAACGAGATATATGGTTTTGAAACCTTTTTTCCGTCGAGGCCAAAGTCGAGTCGAAAGAGGCCGTCGTGGCGCAGCGGCACAAGGCTGTGACTGTAACGCGACGGTTGTGGGTTCGATCGCCACTCGAGGAATTGAAATATTTGTTTATGTTTCCATTTCGTCGCTCTGCTGTCGAGGCAAAGCGCAGCTTTGTGTTCTGTCACTCAACATGCAACATCTCCAGAATTCGGCAGAAAGTGGGAAAGGAGTGTTTTAATACTAGGTTCCCTTTGCCAACCCTGCTGTGTGCGAGATACAGTGTGAAGCTGTGAAGCTGATGTAACATTTTTTTGTATTGCTGTATTTTCCATAAATTAATATTAATAATTCTTTAATTTTTTTTATTCACTTACTATCCTCTTTCCCTTTAAGTTAAAATTCTTAGGAATACAGTATTAATTTCTGCACTTTTCTATACAAGGTGGAATTGAACGCACTACTTTAAATGAAACCACAGTTTTAACTACTCTATAAAAGCCTAATATAACTCAGAAAAAAAATAATTCCCAAAAATGAAAAAGTTATTTTTTCAAACAAAATAAATAATAAAATAATCGTTTTTAAAAAAAAACACCATTTGTAAAGTGTAATATTATCACTCACACTTACCTGTCAAAGCGGCAACGTCGCACACGCTTCATTCAAGTATTTTTGTAGTAGTATGTATATGTGTGCGTGACACGAAATACAGGTATGGAAAAAAATCGTGAAATGAAAAAAAAAATCCTACGTCCAAACTGTTGAGGCATCTTGATAAATTTTCTTAGCTCCGGGTTTGAAATATTTTACCCTATATGCAGTTTCAGTAAAAGAAGCGCTGCCTCTTCCACCCTGTATATTGTAACGCGATCAAAGTTTAGTTAGTCTCGTTATTTTCAAAAACAGTGCAATTACGTCGTTGTTGCACTCAATTCAAAATGGAAATCGAACCCACTACCATCCTGTTTACAATGAAACAATGTGTCGCAGTCATAAAATATTTAGAATAAAATGTTATATCAATAACAAAAACAAAATGTCATACATTAAAGAGCAAAAATAAAAATTAGTTTTAGTAAACTTACCACGACGACATTAGCTGAAAGTTAAATAGAATCGAGTAAGACTAACTTTTATTCTTTGTTCAACGCTTCACACTTAAGATAGTTTAATTACAAAAAATCTTCCAACTTACGTAGTATTCCTTCAACGAGCTTGACTCTGGAGTCTTGACCAATTAGCTGTATGAAAAACTATTGAAGTTTCACAATTTTGCAGAAATCCTTAGTTATAGTTTTTAAGAACTTTTACTAAAAATATTTGTTCGTATATTTTTATAGAAAATATTTTTTTGTTTTCAGATATTTTTCGATCTTTTATAAAGCTCACGCTATGTGCTTCACGCTGTATCCCGCACACGGCAGGATAGGTCGAGGGAACTTGTTAAGACACTCCGTTCTCTTATTTCCGCCGAATTTTCAGAACGAAGAATTGAAAATATAAATTTTAATAAATATATCATTTCCTCGAGATCCAACTCAGGACCAGTCGCGCTTACAGTCAGACTTTGTGCTCCTGCGTTACGACTAGGACGCTGTTTATAGCGATAACCTTTAATACAGAAAGTTAAAGAAAAATAGATTGGGCTTTATATTATGAGAAGAAAGTTATAAATACTCGCATAAAAGTATAGTTAAAAAATATGGGTAAATTCTTTAAAGCACGTTTAAATTAGTGCTGTCATCATGGAGCAAAATACAGTACCTTACTGTATTTTTAAGTTAAAAAAAATTAAATCAACTAATCACAAAGCAGGCAGAGGGCGCGTAGTGTTAAGACACTCCACTCCTCATTTTCCGCCGAATTCTGGATTTTCTAATTTGAAATGTGAAACAATTAGGCAAATAGAACCACAAAAGCATGTAAGTCTCAAAATAATTATTTTACTTTTTATTATCCAACGGAATACAATCGGCGGAACACAGGAGATGATAACTTGAAGCCGACTTAAATTTTAATTCAGTTTGTTTGCACAAAGCATGAACGTTCAGTGAAATTTAATTGAATATTCTGTATTCTTGTCTATGACACCAGTATTATGTACTTATATACTGTTTTAAATGTGATTTTACCTAGCTTAAATCTTATATCGTTTCCTTTTTCATATGAGCTTCATTATCGGTGTATCGTTGTTATTATAGATAAATATGAATGTAAGTTTGTTTGTTACGTTTTCACGCCAAAACTATTCAAACGATTATCATGAAACTTTGTTTTTAAATATTATTCTTTGTCTATAATAAGCGACCGAAGCCGCGTTTGAGTGCTAGTTTTTGTAAATGTACTAAGATAATAAATACATGAATCTAAAATAATACAGCAATTAAAATAACAACTATACCTAAGAAGAACGAAATAACTACGAGTATAAGAGGCCGTCGTGGCGTAGTGGGGCAGAGATTTAAATTGTAAATGCAATAGTTATCAATGCGATCATCGACAAGAAAAGGGAACTATTCTCTGGAGAATAGTGCACTTTTTTAGTTCTCATTGAAATTCCGTCACTCAATATGCAGTATGCAATATGCATATAAAATTGTGCGGAAAGTGGGAAACAGAGTGTCTAAACACTAGGTGGCCTCTGCCTACCTAAAATTTTTGACCTACCTAAAATTCTTGACCTGTCAAGAGGGAAAAAATTTTAAGTTGTAAAAAAAAATGGCCTGTATATGCAAGAAGGAAGAGGTCTATATATAGGCCTCCTTGTAGGATGTAAAATTTATGATAGATACTATAAGAATCCAGAAGTAGTTAACGTTTTTAAAAAATAAATACATATGGTCTATATGTTTCTGAATTATTTTGAAAGAAATTCTACGTAATTGCGTTAAGGGTATATATCACTTAATAACAATACTTCACGCGAGTTTCCTTCCAATAAGGGCCGTTGCCTTCAAGTGACTACCCCCGATTGACACAATTTTATTGCTTTTGTAGTCTATTTCACTTACAGCTACCCTCTTTTTTCCGGGTTTGCTTACAAGATTATGTTAAACAGAAATGCTTAATAGATATTTACAATATATGTAATGTACATTAACTTAATAATATACGAGTATGTATTGCATATATACATACATTTGTTAAATGTTGACATTTTATAAGCAGTTAAAAAATATGTTTTTTCGTGTTTTTGTTACTCATCAGATTAGGCTGTATTGTGTTTGTTTATAATTATTTTTTCCATTAATTTTACTCCATTTCGCGAATATATTCTGTAGAATGTCCTCATATCTTTTGTTTTATAAGTTTATAACTTTAATTGAAGGATTAAGTTTTATTTAAATTTAATTTAAAACATTTCTCTAGGCTTTGTGTTGAAAACTTGAAACCAACAATAATTAAAGCCCACGTAACGTGTCAGTAAATTCTTTGTTTTGTAAGGCAATTTGCGTACAGCTACGAGTATAAAAGTCAGCTCGTATACGACGGCTTACTGTACTGTACTGCTGTACATGTGCTGTACTGTGCTCGTATGCGCGATATTAACACCACAGCTTTGTGGGAGATTTAGACACTAATAAAGGCAGGACATAAAGCCAATGGACTCCAGTAGTTTTAAAATACCTTTTTCATTTCAGAAATGATTTTGTGGTGCATTTGATGATTTGATTTCAGCGAATTGTGAAATGGTAATAATTAATAGTTATGTATGACTTAAATGCTCTAACTTTGAGCTTAGATAAGAAATGTAAAATTCCTTAATAAATAGACTATCTAATACAAATATATTTTTTATTTTTGTAAATTTGGATCGAACGGATAGTTCCTTAGATTGGCGCGTTCAGATAAACTGTTCAGTTGTAAATAAAAAAATATCTGTATTGAAAATTTTAACATCATTATAGCATTGTCTTGTTAGACTGCAATCTTAATGTTTTTTTATAAAGATCGTTAATTTTAATCAAGAAGTTATTTAATATCCAAACGTACGACTACGAGAGATGACGTCATATAAAATTTTCAAAATATCCGAATTATTTTTAGTTAAATAAATCGCACTTTTCGTAGATTCAGTTATAATTTTTCTATTAAGTGCTTGGTCTTCATAATAATTTAAAATTCAGTTTCTTATACTTTGCTTCAATTAAGGTAAGTAAATTTTAGATATTCTAAGATTCTTATAAGCATTTCGGTAAGTTTATTGCTTGCAATTTGTAATATACACCCTCATCCATTTCGCGTAAAGGTTAACAAAATGAACCTAATGACAAATCGTTTGTTTACTCGTCCCTTTTCCCTCTTTCACCTATCTTGAGACAATACAAAGCAAAAGTTACACAGCAAAAGTTGAGTTATTTTGTTTATGTGTACTGAAAAATGGCTCCCTTGTAAAATGTATTATTGTTAGAATCAATAACGAGTAGGTTTAAGTAGTGAGTTCGAATCCATAACTAATATTTGACAAAATTTAAGAAATATAATATTTGGCTTAAATCGCTTACATAAATAGGTCAGTAAAGTGAAGTTATCTATAAATGATAACAAAACTGACGTTGATTTCATACTGTAGTGATTGTAGGTCAAATCCCCACAGTAAACAAGAATTATATTAAAAATGCCTAGAAAGGTAAAAACTAGTGTTTAATATAAAAAGAAACGTAAAAAAATTGAATAAATTGGATTTTGAATTTAAATACACTATGGCAGTATCTTACTAAAAAGTCGTATGTTACAAAAAAAATTTTGTATAATCTGCGTTCCTACCAACCAATTCTCCTACCAATTCTGTGCAGTGACGTCCAATAATATTTTATAGTAAAAATTTACATATTACATTTTCGGACAAAAAGGTAAAACAGTAAAAGGTTTTGTGATTTCATTCGGATTATTTAATTTTTGAAGCGCACCTGTACGGATTAATGTATTTTAAAAATGAAATGTTCACAGGACAATGTTATATATAAAATATGCTATTGTTGGGCTATAAATGTATGTAAACAGATGGAAGATAATACATGAAAAAGTAGGTAGTCATAAAAAAATATACTTTTTATATGCATTTGTTAACTATTTAGGGTTTTCATACTTAACACTTATATCTACTTGTATCCTTTATCTTTTTCTTCTTTTTTTCTTTTCTATTCATGACAATAAAAGATAAGAAATAAAGGTATTTTATATTTACATATTACTATTAATATTAGTTGTTAGGAATTTAGATATATTAATATCTACAAAAAAATACATAAACGAAAAAAAATGTGTAATGATCAGATTTTGGTATTAAAAACAAAATTTCATCAAAGTCATGACTAGACCTGTTAGCATTTATTTCAGGTTTTTGTTTATAAAGACACATTTTCTAAAGAGACTTTAGCTTAGAAAAATTCAACATGCTTTTAAATTTTCTTTTTAGATTGCACCAACAAAGATGCAGCTAAGGTTTTATGAAGCATCTCATGCTTAATACGGTAATAATATACCGCGTTTTCTCATAATTACAATCTCAGCTATCTTTTATAAAGATTTTTAACTTTATTTTTAGAACTCAATGCATATGTTGAAGATTATTTGACGTTCTCCTCACATTTAGAATTCAACTTATTTATATATCTATTGTTCATAACACCTTTTGTTCTTTTATTACCTTAAATTGCTATCTATGTACATTGTTGTTTTTTTATAAAGGTCCTTGTAGGCAAAGGGAACCCTGGGACACTTCCGTTTTCCACTCTCCGCGAGGTATTGCGTGTTGAGTAGCATAACTCACCGCCACGGCTTGCCTCCATAGCAGAGTGAGGAAAAACATTAAATTTTTCATTCTCCGCCTGTGACCAAATCAAACTGACAACCATATCGCTTACAGTCGCACGCTTGTGCCCCTGGCCCTCGACGGCCTCAAATGTCAATGTACTCGTATGTTAGAATGATTTTATGTTAATAATGAAAATTTATAAAACTACTTATATTTGCTTATCCCCATATCATTACCAGTAGGATTACGTAAAATAATAATGGCTGAGGCTGTCCTGGCGCAGCGGTACAAGGGTATGACTGTAACGCGACGGCTGTGGGTTCGATCCTCACTCGAGGAAGTAAAATATTTATTTACGTTTATATTTCTATTTCTTCGCTCTGGTGTAGAGGCAAAGCGGCGTGTCGCGGTGTTGAGTTCTGCCACTCAACACGCAATGCCTCCAGAATTCGGCAGGAACGGAGGGGAACAGAGTGTCTTAACACTAGGTTCCCTCTGTCTACCCGGTTGTGCGGGATACAGCGTGAAGCTGATTTTTTTTAGCTTATTTACTTATTTTATTATTTTTTAATAATATATAATTTTATATTGAACTATACAAATATTTACTTTACAACTAGAAAGTAAGTAGTTACAGGATAATATAATTTATCATTCTGTCCCTTAATGTGGTGTAGATAAAAAACCCTTCCATCCAAAATCTTGTATCACCGTGAGACGTATATTCCTGAGGATAAATAGGTTCCCTGTCGTAATATATCACTGCTTCGTCAATATTGAATGTACTTTGCCCTGTAGTATAATTAAATTACAGAATAATATACTAAAAATATTATTATCTATAAGTACAAACAAAAAAACTGTAACAGAGGTGTGAGAGTGTTATTCCACACTTAAGAGAGAAAATGTTAAAAATATGAAATAAATAGCATTCTCCTTTGCGAAATGTTAATCCTAGGCAATTTCTTTGGGTATCGCAGATTTGTAAAAATCCTACCTCGCTACAGAGATATTAACAACATAAATAGGTATAATAGGTACAAGCGTATAAAGATTTCGACGTAGCTTGATGAGAACGTATAAAAGATCATCTTTCGATATATATATATATATATAATATGACATATATCCACATATTTTTATTAATTGTAATTTAAATTTGCCTAATTGATTGATATAAAATTGTTTGTGTCGCTTATCTCGGATTATTGCTGAACGATATGCTATCGAGAAAGTAACTGAGATTTTATCGTACAACTATATAAACAAAATCGTGGTGGGAGAGCTGACCAGGTTGAAAATACAATTATTAATAAGATAACGTTATTAGGTGAGTGATTATTTGATTTGTTATTAATATTTCTAGAATAAATTTGTTGTTTTATAATAATTTTATAATTTACTCACTCTTATATGTTATAGTAGTTTTGAATAACTTATTTTTACACTTATAACCTATTATAACTATATCAATTTAAATTTTTTGTAAATATTTATTTTATCTTAAGGCTTATATAAAATATGAAGTATGCGTGGAACGGTTATGTTATTTATTACTGAGATGACATTTCCTAAGGTAGTTCTAAATACGTTAGTTAAAGTGTCACATTGACTGGTTTTAATATTTTTTTATATATGAGTTGTACTCCGTAGATTTTGATCATCTGTGCCTTTCTCGTTCCTCTGTTTTCCTTGATTTACTTATAGTTTTTGATAAGGGTGAAGTGAATATTTATAATAATTTTTAATTTATATTTATAAGGTAAGGTCATGGTGCGCGAGTTTCCCCCCCTCTCATATAGTTATGATACTACAAACGGTAGGTCTAATTCCGACTCAGGAATAAAGGCATGGCGTTGACGTCCACTATTTTTAATATGCAATGTCTTGGATTGGGGCGGAGAAAGGGGAGCTATGATATATGTTACATATATAGCTGCTATGATATTCACTGTATAGACGAGGTTAACATTTTGTTTTGGGTTAGTAAACAACAAAAGGCCGTCGTGGCGCAGCGGCACAAGGGTGTGATTTTGTGCGCTGTAAAATCGACTGGTTGTGGGTTCGATCCCCACTATCCCCACTCCGACACACAAGAAGTGAAATATTTATTTACGTTTATATTTTCATCTTGTTTGCTCGCTTCGCTGGTGTCAAGGCAAAGCGCAGCGTTGAGTTCTGCCATTTAACACGCAATGCCTCCAGAACTCTGCAGAGAGGGGGGAACCGAGTGCCTTAACACTAAGTTCCCTATCTACCCTGCTATGTGCGGGATACAGCGTAAAACTAAAAAAAAACAAAATTGTTGTACATTCCAAAGTTCCTCTTTTATATTCACAAGCATCTTGTCATAAGTTGTCTTTACATTCTCTCATACATATTTCTTATGTAATATGCACATATTAAACAAACCACATCAACATTATTATTATTGAGTTCAATGATAAATAGCTTAGATAATAGTAAACTATTTGTTATATATGTGATGCAAGAAATATAATTAAATGCATATACGCGTATATCATAACTTCGTGTAGGGCAGGTCTATAGTGTCTTTTAGTCTTCTTCTTCATCCTGGCATTAATCCCGGCTATTGCCAGGGTCTGCCTTGACCTGTCCATAGTGTCTTTTAGTGATTTTTATTTATAAATTTTGCTTAAATTCTATTATATTTTTAAAAAATATTATTGATAGCTGTTTGATAAAAACTAACTAACATTAAGTGATGGTGTGACCAAACAATAACGTTCTTAATAAGGTGAACTAAGAAATAATGGCGAGCAAATCTTTTCTATCTTCATTTAACACGAAGCAAAAATATTAATTAGCAATATAAATTTTGCTGCTGTGAATAGATTTCGAGGGACGTATAGCTTAAAAGATTTAAATCATATTATTTTGTTAGCACAACAGCTTACAAGAAATCTAAATATATTTAAACAAATCTTTTAAAAAAAGAGGCCATTCTTGCCGCAGGGACACAAGCGTGTGAGAGGCGGCGTGTTTATACGCGAGGAAAAGAAATACAATATTAATAATCTCATCTATCGCCCTGGTAACGAGGTAAAGCGCTGCGTTAAGTTCAGTCACTCAACACGCAATGCCTCCACAATTCGGCGGAAAGTGGTGAACAGAATGTCTTAACACTCCAAATATTTCAAAGTAACGATGGTGATATGACATAAAAGTGGAAAGATTTCTTCAGTTCTATTTTTCAAAGTAATAAATATAAATAATAAAATATTATTAAAAGTAAATATTACCATTATTGCAATTTGTTGATCATATGATGTACACAAAATAATATTTAAATATAATATACATTCTATAAGATTAGCAACGCTCGTTTAGTTGTCATGACACTGTTGAGACGTCTTCTTTTCTACATGATAGCCGTGAATTAAAATGCCATTCGAAATATTGTTTGTATTATTCAAGCTAATTATAACCGATCACGATCTTTTAAACCATGGGTTCCCAATCTTTTCTTCATCAGGGACCACTTTTATATCAATATTGCTAACAGGGACACCTATGTAGGTATAATAAATATAAACTGTCATAATGAAACCCAAATTTTAACGCCGGCCCACTAAAATTAAAATTGTTGGCGGGCCATTTTTTGGCTTTTTTGGCACTGGTGGCTTGGCTTGGTGGTCTGTGGACCACTGATTGGGAACCATTGTTTTAAGCAAACGGAAAGTATATAATTCCACTTACATATATAAATCGTGGTGTAGTGGGACTGTGGATGACTGTGGATTCAATTCCTACTTGGGAGAAAAAGTTCAACATACAATCTCTCCAATA
>DWGR01005273.1:0-10494 GCA_018247715.1 Heliconius burneyi
ATGAAGCTATATTCCACTCTTTTCTATAATCAAATATAATTATTTGAAATTGAGCAAATCTAACTAAAACAAATTCCTTTCCTTTCAGAGATATAGATAAACTAAAAATGGGTGTCGGCCAGCACGTCGCCATGGCATCATATCTAATTGGTAGCGTGTTTACAGCGTCCGCTGTAGCTCTGGCACATGGCTGGCAGCTAACTATGGCAGGACTGGCAGTTGTGCCAATCGCATTGTTTGTAGCTGCTACCGTTGCTAAGGTGAGGGCTTATTAAGAAAACCTGAGATTATGAAATATACAGTATGATTGACGAGTCGCAGCCGGCCTGAAGGCGTACATGGTTGCGTAGATTTCATTTTAGGTCTTTTTCTAACTTATGTTGTTTTCTTCCCGAATATACAATGCCCAAAACATGTAAATGCTTAACTTCGTGGTGGCCACAATGCGTCAACCATAATATATTTAGTTTTTTATAAAAATATATATCTGTAAAATTTAGTAAATATGTAATATAATAAGAGGCGGACACAGCCCTCAATAGGATAGATCGTTGTGCGCACGATGGACATGTCCACAACCCTAAATGAATAATAGCGTTACAATTTTTGGTCTTAGCCAAAAATAAGCAGATCATACGCTGGTTTATAAAATGATTCACGCTGCACGCTGTATCCCGCAACCTATAGCACTGTTCCCATTAAGACACTTCTGTTCCCCACGTTCCGTCGAATTCCGGAAGCAATGCGCGTTGGCTTTAACGCCGCGTTTTGCCTTGCTCGCTTACAGCCGCACACTTACGCCACGACTGGCCTCTATTTTTTATCTATATATATATATAATAAAACAGTTAAAATATTTTGTCTGTACATTTTGTATTTTTGACTGAAATGGATAGAGGAACATTTAAAAAGAATAATAGAAGGCAAAAATGTTTTATTTGAAATTCTTATCTGTCTATCTGTATGTATGGTCACGCTAATCTTCGAAAGTAATGAACTAATTTACTTCACACTTTCACCAATTGTTTTGTTTCAACTTATTGTGTTTTAACTTACCTTCTAAAGTTTGTTTCATCAAAATCGGTTCATTAAAAAAAGTAATCGGTACTTGAATGATCTCAAGGTATGCAGGCAAGTAAATATAAAGCAATCCATATCTATACGCATACTTACAATAAATCTGTATTTTTAACCGACTTTCTAAACAATAAAGAGGTTTACAATTAAATATTTTCGATTCAATTTTCAATTCATTTCTTTATTTTGAATTCGAGCCATCGATCGATTCGAATTGGGTATTTTTTGTAATATGCAATCATTACAGTTATTTTACAAGAAATTTTATAAGTCTTTACCCAAATCAATAATTAAACATTTAAAGCTGTTTCTGAACGAGTAAATTAAATTATTTATTGACATCAACACATATGCCTGTCCGTCAATTCTGTTTATTAAATGAATAATAATGTAATTAAAGCGGGCGAAGCCGCTGCCATGCCGCTAGTAAATACTATGTAAGTATTGTCAAATTGTTTCTAGAATCAAACGCGTTGTTCAGCGGATGAAGTGGTATCATACGGAACAGCTGGTCGTATAGTAGAGCAAGCGCTGTCTGCCGTACGCACGGTTAGAGCTTACGCTGGAGAGTACGTGGAAGTTGAGAAGTAAGTGCTAGTATTGAATTTGTAATAAATGAGTTATAGTCATGCTTAAATACGACACTTAATTTTTTTTTATTTAGTGTTATTTCATACTTAGGGAAGAAAAATATTTTTTTGAATAACGTATAAAAATTTGAATGTAACGAGACTCGAACTCGTTTAAATATGTTACACTGTTCCAATTTCTGCCTAATCTTCCAGATACTCCGAGGCCCTGATAAGTGCGATAGAGGCGGCTAAACGCCGCTGCGCGTGGTCCGGTGCAGGCGCAGGTCTAGGATGGCTATTAACGTACAGTTTAAACGCAATAGTATTTGCATACGGCACGGCGTTGGTCGTCAGCGACTTGTCTGTAGACATTGAGGAGCGCGTATATGATCCGGGTGTGCTTGTTACGGTAAGTTTGCTTGATGTTACAAATAGTTCTTTAATTTAAATCAAGCTACAAACTGAATGGCTGTGCCGCTAAATAATGTAAGTAATAATAACCTCTTTTATAAATTTTCAGGTACTCTTCTGTTCATTCATGGCAGCACAGAACATTGCAATGTGTAACCCTCATTTGGAAATCTTCTCCACTGCGAGAGGAGCAGCTAAATCACTCTTTAAGCTACTAGAGAGAACGTCCAAAATCAATGCGTTGACCGACTCGGGAATCAAACCAGACAAGTTTAGAGGAGATATAGTGTTTGAAAATTTGTATTTCAATTATCCCTCTAGACCTGATGTTAAGGTTGGTATGAAAAGACGTAATTAATTTCGTGGCGCAGTGCCGCCCTGCTAGAAAAAGCGCGGCGTTTACTTTCGCTACTCATATATCTACAATTGGACGCGGGGGACAGAATGTATCAGATTTCCTAAGATTCCCTTTGCCCACCCTGCTATATGTAAAGTTACTTTTTTAATATAAGCCTATGAAAAGGCTTTGTCTGCGAACCCTGCTGACGAGACGGAATGAAAATAATTCAATGCCCCAAATATTTACAAATCGAATCCACTATCGTCACATTCACAGTCAAACGCCACGACGACGCCACGACAGCCTTCATAAGAGTAAAAAATCATTATTGACTAATTTTCTTATATTGTAGGTTCTCCGAGGCCTTACTCTTCGTGTAAACGCAGGAGACACGGTAGCTCTAGTGGGGGGATCCGGATGTGGGAAGTCGACGTTACTGCAATTATTACAGAGGGCTTACGAACCAGATAGCGGAAATATAACTGTCGATGGGGAGAACTTGAACAGCTTACATTTGCATCATTTTAGACGGAGTATTGGTAGGTAACTTTTTTGGTTTAGTAAGAATGTATGTTAATAAGTCTGAGATTTTAGGGATATTATAAGAAAAATTTTAACTATTTTTTTATAATGATTTATCGTCATTTTCTCGCTATGTTACCAAGACAAAGCGTGATGCTAAGCTCCGCCAATCAACGCAATGTCGCTAAAATTATGTAGTGCGTGGGGAACGGACTGTCGTATCACCAGGAGCCCTCTGCCGACATTGTTATATGCGGAAATCAAATTTATAATTAATTTATTTTGAATTATTAAGGTCTTTAAATATGTCTATTATTTCTTCTAAAATAAAATGTTTTCAATACTTCATATGTTGACATCAGCCAGAAATCGGGTGGAAGAATGTAGTGTTATAGTACTAATTGATTTCTGCTTACTCTCCTATATACGCGATAAAGCGAGAAACAAACAAGACAAGAACAACAAACAAAACAAGAAATATGTTAATTCTATTAGTATACAACGTTGTTAATATATTTTATTAAACAGGTGTCGTAGGCCAGGAGCCAATACTCTTCAGCGGCACGATAAGAGAAAACATCACGTTAGGAGTCGACAATGCAAGTGAACAAGAAATCATAGAAGCAGCCAAAATCGCTCACGCCCATCAGTTTATTATTAAGCTAGCCAACGTAAGTATGCAACATAGACAGCGTTAAGTTCCGCCATTCATCATTTAGATGTACTCGTATATAACACTTAGGTTTCATGTTATGTCCTTTGATTAGTGATAACAACCTCTTCAGCTCTATAATATTAGTATTGATTTTTATTTCTATAAATTATAAGGGCTACGACACTGAACTAGGAGAAAAAGGGGCCCAATTGTCAGGCGGTCAGAAACAGAGGGTTGCTATAGCGAGAGCTCTATTGAGGAAACCAGCAGTTTTACTTCTGGACGAACCGACCTCCGCTTTGGATCCCGCTGCCGAGAAACAGGTATTTAATATGAATACCTACTAGTGTAAATGCGATCGCAGTGGGATCGATACCCACTTGGGGCTATTTTCCCGTTGTAGTCAAAGTAAGACTTCAGTTGCTTCTAAATGCGTCGAAAGTAGAAAAATAGCAAAGATAGCACATATTTACATATCACAAGTTATGAGACAATATATATATAATAAAATTGTAAATGATCGCTGTCTGTACACGCAAGATATATATGTATGAGAAAATTAATTATTTGGGGGCAAATACTAGAATCTAAAACAATTACTTAATTGTTTTTATTGTTTGAGTGCTTTTGCACGTTAATCTGAGAAACTGCTTTACTTATTACATAAAAATTGAATTGCATTTAATACAGTCCATGCGTTTGCATTTTACCTGGAATACTTTCTCATATAGTTATTCTTAAATTATATATTATTTTTATAGGTTCAAGCCGCGCTAGATGCCGCCAGTGTGGGAAGAACTACTCTAGTTGTATCTCATAGGTAAGTTTTGTACCAGACAGACAACACCTAGAAACGTTCATTAGTGGTTAACTGACATTGAATTAATAAAAATTGTGTATTTATATGTTGTTAAGTAGTATTTAATCTAATGAATCAAAACTCACCGCCGCGCTTTGAATTGTTAGCAGACAGAAAAACTGAGAATAATTTATTCCCCAAGCAGACATTGAACCCACATCCGTCACGTTGTCAGTCATACTCACATTATATAAGTACAATGTCACATATTTTTTATTATTCCAGGCTCTCAACAATAGTGAACGCGTCTCGGATTGTATATATAGAACAAGGTTCGGTTCTCGAGCAGGGCACGCATCAAGAACTGGTGGAAAGGAAGGGAGCTTATTGGAAGCTGTTGCAAGATGATTTGACTCATAGGTAAGAAATTTTATGATAAGAAATTGTATCTAGTATTTTACGAACCATTAGTTCCTGACATTAGTGCGTTCAACCAAACATACTTTTTTCGCTTCACGCTGTATCCCGCTCTGTAAATTCAAATCATCTGGATTTTCCGTCCATCGCGTTAACTGTAACAAGCTACGGCGCCACGACGGCCTTAATTTCATTATAGCTTTATAATTTCGGAATGAGTGTGCTAACACTACATTCTCCTTGCCTACCGCATTAAAAACGTAGAGTGCTTAAAAATTAAAAATATATTATTAATATTTCAGGAGCATGTCTACCACAGTACCAGAATCTGAAGATGAAGATGATGAAATACTAGAAAGTAAGGCCGTTGACAAATTACGACGTGTAAGACGAAACAGCAGCATATGCTCTGGAGGTAAACTACTTATGTAAGACTAGACCCACTCGCGACTTCGCCCGCTTGCTGCCTGAAACAAATACTGTCGCCTTTGTGTTATTCTGATGTATAAGATATATTACTGTAAAGTTTTATCAAAATCTGGTCGGTAGTTTTTGCGTGAAAGTGGAGCAAACATCCATCCTTAAGATTTTTTTTATTTCATAATAGTAGGATGTTCAAACTTGAATCAATCAATTATGTGGGAGCATGAAAGATATTTATAAATTATACATATTAAACAATTTCATAATTGTGTTCCCAGAGTTTTTAATTGTATTTTTTACGCTGTATTTCGTAGGATATCTAGTAGGAGAGACCACTCACTGCGCCGAGATGGCCTCAGCCTTATACATATAAAACTTGATAATTATTTACCTTTATTTGTTATGAATGTTTATTTATTTATTTCAGAATCTTTTGTAAGAAACAGTTTCGTGAGAGGCAGTAGGAGGCTGGGCTCTATGCAAGCTCCAGTACATGCGCCAACCCTTGTAGAAGAGGTTACATTTTTTTTGTTTTTATTATTTCACTACTCCTATACTAGCTTTTACCAGCAGCATTATCTGCGTGGTAAAATGATAACAACTACTCGTTGTATCCAGGTGTCCAGTTATCCGTGCCTACCCAAAATTGTCTGGTGTACATCCCAGAACTTACTTTACTAGAAAATATTTTAGGTACCCTCTTAGGAACAGTTATATATAACTTTCCTCGCAAAATAAATTAAATAAACTTTTTTTTTTCAATTTGAACCAGTAGTTACTAAGATTAGCACATTCAACAAACAAACTCTGCAACTTTATAACATTAATGATGATATTGATAGATAATCCTTCAATTCTTATTATTGTAGGAACCAGAACAACTGCCCGAAGAAAAGGAACTAGATGTGTCCACCTGGCAACTCCTGAAGCTGAACAGCAAGGAGTGGCCCCTGTTAGTTGGCGGTGGGATCGCGTCTTTGATCATTGGTGCCACTATGCCTGTGTTTGCTTTGCTATTCTCTAAATTGTATGGGGTAAGTTATTCTTTTTTTTTTTTGGATAAAATTATGATTTATTGGTATCTAATTAGTTTACATTTTCCCACTCTGTCAAGAGAAAGCATGGCATTGAGTTTCGCCACTCCTTCCTTTTTTGTTCCCCTCCTCCCCTGCTACATGCGAGACACAGCGTGAAGCTAATAAAAACAAAATGATCCATTTCAGATGTTCTCATGGCCGGATCAAGAACAGATATTGCATTACTCGCAGTTCTACGCGGGCATGTTCGCGCTGGCCGCTCTCACCAGTGGTGTTGTCACTTTTCTGCAAGCCTGGCTGTTTGGACTGGCGGGTACTAAACTAACGAACAGATTGAGAGTTTTGACGTTTCAGAATTATTTGGTGCAGGTGAGTGTTTTTTTTTTAGCTTTTAGTGTACAAATACACAAATATATTTATTAAAATTTAATAATATTTTTTGTCGTGATTTATGTTAACTATGTATTGTGGGGAGGTTCCTCTCTGGAGCCACCGATGGCTTGTACCCTTTATAAGAATTTATATTTAAAATGTAAAATGTATTCGTCTTGTATAATAAGAGTATATAGTGACATATATTTATATATGTTTAGCAATATAGACCCAAACTTTGATAATTATTTTTAAATCTTTTTAGGAACAAGGCTGGTTCGATATACCAACTAATTCAGTGGGAGCATTGTGTGCGAGACTGTCTTCGGACTGTGCCGCTGTACAGGGTGCTACTGGTATGTATGGAGATAATAAATAACGTAACATTTATTTATTTAATCATAAAAAAATAAAAAAGAGCGGTGTTAATATCCGTCCAACAACGCAATGTCTATAAATTGACTTTAACTTTACACGGCTTATATTGAAAATGAGCCACTCATCAATTTTAATTTTGATTGTCTTTTTGGCAGTACCCTTGTAAAAGAAATAACATTTATATCGTATAAAAATAAGGAATAATAAGAAAAGGAAAGGCTAACTTTATATAATTTAAAATTATTTATCTGTAATTTTTCAATGTTTATTATAATTTACCACATATTACTCATAATTTACTCAAATTTATCTTAAAATACTAATAATTTTCCAACATTGAACCACAAAATGCTTGAAGTTATTCTAATTTACCATGACGGTTCACGTCACAGGCACTCGCCTAGGCACAATGCTGCAAGGCATCAGTACTATGTTGTTGGGGGTCGGTCTTGCGATGGTGTACTCTTGGAAGATGACGCTCGTCAGCCTCCTGAGCGTACCTTGTGTAAGTTTTATTAAAAAAAATGCGTTTAACTAAAATTCTTAATTGATATCAAATGAGAATATTTTTAATTTAATCTTTTATTCAATTAGCCCAAACTCACAAATGTTGTATTATTTGTGTATGTGTATCAGACAATGAGTGGGTCATTATGAATTTTAGCATGGGATTTATTAAAAGAATGGTAAAGTGGAAAACGAGCATCGAGAATAAAAATACCACTTAAGCTATGATAATATTTTTAATATATAATATCCTATAACAATTATTTCTCAATTAAACAAAACACAGCTTTAGGTTTCGAGAAATATTACGCAATGTCGTAATATGATTTTTAAATTTACCTCACAAAGTACCAAAAAAAAACAGAAGCTAAAACTAAAAAATAATATTTAAAAGCTCAAACTAAAGAATAATGTTTGATTCATAATATATTTAGGTTATTGGCGGTATATGCTTAGAGGGTTGGATCACTAAGAGATCTGAAGTGAAAGAGCGACGCGCGATCGAGAGCGCCTCGCGACTCGCCACTGAAGCGGTGTTGAATGTCCGCACTGTACACAGCTTGGGTGAGTATTTATGTTTTCTAATGGATACTAAGTTAAATATTATAAATATACTAATCTGTAAGTTATGAATAACATGACCTGACATTTAAAAATCGCAGAGTCAAGTCTGTCTATAGTTTTATGTTATGTGACATTAAATTATCTATATATTGGTCTATCCAAATGCTTGTCTGCAACGATTACTCCGGTTATTCGGATTTCTATAATATTTTACATATTTTCTTTGACTACTGTCTACGATAGCTTTTTATTTTCATTAACTAATGAACAGCTCAATATTCCAGGTGTAGAACACGCAATACTAAATCGCTATGCAAGAGCGTTAGAGGATGCCCAGAAGCACAACAACACACGGTACATACGCGGCCCCGTGTACGGCCTGTGCCTGTGCGCGCCCACGCTCGGGTACGCGGTGTCGCTGGCGTACGGCGGATATCTGATAGCGAGAGAGGACATGCCCTATGAATATGCTATATTGTAAGTATCTTAATTCTTTCTATTTATTTTGTTTATTTATGGTTAATGACAGTACAGTTTTAAAATAGGAGTATTTTTTCTTCACGCTGTACCCCGCACATAGTAGGATAGGTAGAGGAATCTAGTGTTAAGACACTTCGTTCCCATTAAGATGTTTCCGTTCTCGACATTCCACCGAAGGCGGCAATTTGCCTCGTTACCAGAGCGTAGGCTCATGCGCCATGATTGGCCTCATTTTTACTACAATTGTTTTTCTATCTTCCAGGGTATCTGAAGCCTTAATCTACGGAGCGTGGATGTTAGCTGAAGCCCTCTCCTTTGCGCCCAATTTTGCGGCCGCAAGACGTTCCGGAGCAAGAATAATACGTGCTCTAGAAAGAACGCCTCTCGTTCAGACTGAATCAAGTGCTGTTGAAGATGTTTCGTGGGTAAGATATTTTCGGAAATTATTATAATAATTTTGATGATGACATTAAACGCGGCGAAAGAAGAATGTAATAGAGAAAACCAAAATAAAAGTTAATAATTTATTTTTCGTTACTGAGTGACTTGCAGTATACGAGCACGTTCTAAATTTTTCATTGCTCGTAAGGGTTTCTTAAAATAAACAACGAATAAGCTTGATTTTAGTTTTTACAAAATTATTTTCAATCAAAAATGACTTATCCAAGATAATTTATTTATTGATCCGTCTTACCCAATATAAGAATTAAAATGTTCTAACAATTTTCATTTTCATGTAAAATCTATCACTAAAAAATATCATCTTCTTCATTAGAAAGCGTCAGGCAAGCTGAATTTCAAGGACATTCATTTCCATTACCCAACAAGACCTAATGTACCAGTACTAAAGGGATTGAACATGGAACTGCCTTCTGGAAAGACTTTAGCCTTAGTCGGCCCATCTGGATGTGGAAAGTCTACAATTATGCATTTATTATTAAGAAGTTATGATCCTGTGAAGGGAGCTGTGGTGAGATTTTTTTTTATTTGAAACAGATAATGTAAATATTTGAGGCATTTTTTATTTTGTTGTTTATTCGTTCTCTTATTTTTCTGGCTTATCAGATGTAGCAGACTCGTAGAGAAAATTTTGGAATTCATCAAAAAATACATCAAATTAAAAATCTCTCTTTCAAAAATCTTACGCACTCGTATCCATGTTTTCAGAAACTCGACGATCGTGACATAAAGCGTAACCTAACGCTGCCTAACCTTAGATCGCAGCTCGGCCTTGTACAACAAGAACCAGTTATGTTCGAGAGATCTATCAAAGACAATATAGCTTACGGGGATAACTCACGCCATGTCACCATGGATGAGATTGTGGACGCTGCGAAGATGGCTAATGTTCATAGCTTTGTATCCAGCTTGCCTTTGGTAAGATTTTTTTTCAGCTTTACATTTTATTTCGCCTATAGCAATGTTAGCAAAGAAGACACTAAGTTCTCCGCCTTCTTAATTTAAGAAATTGAGAGCGAGTTGAGTGGCAGAACTCAATGATGAAACTTATCAGAGAGTTCCTATCTAGAATATTTTCGTTTCTCCGCTTTGGTAGACAAAATGCGACCTTGTGTTCCGTCTCTTAACACAATATCTTGATTTGGACTGGAAAGTGGACATTGCAGTGACTTGACACCAAGACCTCTGCTATTTGGAAAAAATGGAAGTTTGCTTTTTATTTTAGTTCATTTCTATTTAATTATTTATTTTAAAAATAAAAAATAAACATCAGTCATCCTACATGTAATAAAAATCTTATAAATTAATTAACAAATACAATGCAATAATAGTTGAAATAATGTTTCTAATCTTCTTTTCCAGGGCTACGACACAGTCCTAGAAGCCGGTAGCGCAGCGCTATCCGGGGGTCAGAAGCAAAGGGTGGCTATTGCAAGAGCCTTATTGAGGAACCCAAGAGTACTTTTGTTGGATGAAGCTAC
>DWGR01005274.1:0-10494 GCA_018247715.1 Heliconius burneyi
GGACGTTGAGAAATATCTTACTATACTAGATGAGACCAGCTCTTTGTATTATAAGCATGTTATTGTGTAATGGAGAAGGTTGTTCATGGTCTTAGATATATTTAGTAACTTGATGTGGTTGTGAGTTTGAATCTTATTTGGAATTTTTTTTTCGCTTCACGCTGTATCCCGTACATAGCGGGTTAGGCAGAGGAAACCTAGTGTTAAGATACTCCTTTCCCCACTTTCTGCCGAGGTCTGGAGGCATTGCGTGTTGAGTGACTCAACGCCGCGCTTTGCCTCGATACCTGAGTGAAGAAAATGGAAATATAAATATAAATAAATATTTCACTTCTTCGAGTGGGGATCGAACCCACAACCAGTCGATTTTGGACAACACTACCTCTGTCCTCTCGGAAATATGTTAATATTGAAAATATATAACCATCTAAACAAATTTGAACTACCTAATACGCCTCTAACTTGGATATTAGATAATGATAATTTTAAAAAAGGAAATATAATAATATAAAATGTATAAAAAAAAATATTAGCTCTGTCAGCACAAAAGTGATAGTCTCTATTTATAGAGGTATACCTCTTTCACCTATTCTCATGTTTTTGTTAACGAGGCATTTGTAACTAAAGCAAAGCATGTCACAATGTTTCAAAATAACGTAAAGAATAGTGAAAGGGGTATTATAACACTACTTTCTCTCTGGCAACAATATTACGCGGCAAACATATGGAGGTAGAAAAAAATATTATACGTAATAAACAAAACAAAAATTACATAACACTGATCAAAGAAAACAAAACATCCAACAAAAGAGTTAATTAAATTAATTAAAAATCATGTATTAACAAAAGACATTGCACATTTCAGTTACCTCACACGCCGCAACGAACGAACGTGTCGACGTACGCGTGGAGCGCGTGGGGCGCGTGGGGCGCGTGCTCGAGGACCTGCGGCGGCGGCGTGGCCGTGCAAGAGAGACACTGCTTGCCTAGAGACCCTACGAGGTAAACTTAATAGTTTAGAACATATAATTATAAGCCGTCGGGTAGATTTCCACTCGAGGAAATCAAATATTTCATATTTTCACCTTTTTGCTCTGGTTTCAAGGCAATCTAAGTTAAAAGTGGGGAATAGTGATAGCGTTGTAGATAGTGTCTTCCCACTGTCTACCCTGCTATGTGCAATATAGCGTGAAGTTGAAGAAAATATTGAAATTAAATGTATTTTTTTTAGGTTTTTTTTGTTGTATTTATACAAGGCTTTTACAATTTTCAATGCATATATAAATATTACGTATGTTATAAGGCGCACTTTCGAGGCTTTCTTCCTCCTAACCTTATTTAATTACTGGTGCTTAATATCAATTTCATATCTTATAAGTCAATCTTGTATGAAATAATATATTTTATAATTAACCTTAACTATTATATATTTTTCATTTATTTTCCACTTATCCCCCACGTCCTCAGGCATACACAGTGTATCAATATCAGCACTACAATACTCCACTTATCTAGTAATTAAGTGACAATTTATGCCACAGATAATAAATTTTAAAAAAATTTAATCTGACAATCTAACAGCATATTAAGTATCTGTAACACTCGTCCTAACAGATACTAATGTAGATAAAATTTATACATATCTCGTGTTCGATAACTCTAAAAACCAAATTCGTGTTTGACTTGAGAAAACAAACAAGTCAACATGAAGAAGATTAATGATATTTTTTTTACTATACGGGAACTATAGATTTAATTGTTTTATTATTAGAAATTTGGTTTTGTTGTCTTATAAAATGTCTAAAACGAGTATTTATTGGCTTCTTTTTCTTTTTATTATTATATCAGTTAAAAATACAAATTAAAATTCAACTCAGATTCGTAGGTATATATTTAGACTATTTTGAAGTTAGCAGGCTTATGTTTTTTTAGCTTCACGATTCATTCCTCACTTAGCAGGGTAGGCAGAGTGAACTTGAGAACCTAGTGTTCAAATATAGACGGGAGTCTCCATCAAGAAACTTCGGTTAGCCACTATCCGCCATTGCGTGTTGACAGATAGAATTCAACGTCTTGTTTTACCTCGTTACCCGAGCGTAGTAATAAAATTATAAAAAAATCCCTTATAGCTCCCCCTAGTGGAAATAGAGTTCACAACCGTTGAATTTACCACGATAGCGACGACAGCGGGCTTTTCTCTCTACGCTATTTTGATTAAATTTGTCGAAGAAAAAACAAATACTAAGTTAAATTATTAAGTTAAAGTAGGTTAAATTATTAAGTTTGAATTATTAAAAAAAATAATTGCAAACACCATTTTTTCCAACTTTTCCTAAAAAGTCATCACTGGCAACCCTATCGAGACATTTATCATAGATCACAATGACAACTAATGATACGGCGCGTAATCACAAAAGGATCTGCCCACCGCGGGAGAGCCTTCCACACTAGCAATGGATCTTACTACTTTTGTTATTCGAATCATTTATTACCTTAAAAAAAATATTACTTAAACGAAATTATATGTATATTACTTATAATTATATTATTTATTTACTTATATTTTATATAACAAATTGGCAATTTTTTTTGCATAGTTTTTATTGCATTTTAGCAAGCTGCAATTATATCCAGGCCAATATGTTAAAAATATGCTTGATTCTACACCATTAAGGGCCGTATTTATAATCCACTCAACTCTGAGATCGATCTTGAGATGCCGTTTTCGTTCATAAATTATATATCCATGTAGTAAGTACTAAAAAGCATCAATTACTAAACAAAATATTCCAACAAAGCCGTAGTAGGGGTCGAACGATACAACTCACGGCGCTCGGCTTTGTGTCATTGATATCATAATTTACCCGCTATCGCCGACACCCGCGCTACAATATAAAAATATTATCTACTAATTTAATGTTTGGTCTTCTTTTTGAACATAAAAAACTGTGGAGAATGTCAGTGTCATTGTTATCTTATTCTCACACTTATTTTTTTTTATTACCGTCACGCTGTATCCCGCTCACGGTAGGGAAAGCAGAGAGCACCTAATAATAAGACACTCTGTTCTTGATTTTCCGCCGAATTCTGGAGTAGCGTGTTGAGTGGCGGATCTCAACGCCGCGCTTTGTCTCGAGACACATTGAGCCCCTGCGATACGCCTGGCCTCATATTTAATATATTTATATTTTGTTATTTAAAAAGTTACACCATCGTTGCACAATAGACACTAATATCTACGTAAATAAAAAAAGTTATTTTTATTGTTTTCTTAATTATTAATGGTAAAATTATTCACGTTTCTTTTTATTAGCTCTATGGAATTTCGCCTATATTTAAATAAACCTTAAACGAATTTTCTTGTTTACATATTTAAAAGAAAAAGTCCTTCATGATTATTAATGTTTGCTTTATAATGCTATAGATTAATATAAAATAATTTCCTAATATGAATGTTTATATATAAAAAAAAATTACAAAAAAAATAGAGGCCGTCGTGGCGCAGCGGCACAAGGAGTGACTGTAACGCGACGCTTGTGGGTTCGATTCCCACTCGAGGAAGTGAAATATTTATTTACGTTTATATTTTTATTTCTTCGCTCTGGTGTCGAGGCAAAAAGCGCGGCGTTTAGTTTTGCCACTCAACACGCAATACCTTCAGAATTCGGTAGAAAATGGGGATCGAAGTGTCTTTACACTATGTTCCTACTGCTTTCCCTGCCGTATGCGGGATAAAGCGTGAAGCTGAAAAAAAATTACTATTCGGAACGGAGTGTCTTAATATTAGGTATAAAATATGAAGTATCTACATTATTTATTTATCATCGACTTAACGCCACAATAAAATTTAACAAAGGCTGAAATTTCTCATCCACACACCATCCGTTGCCTAGTTCCCCACATTTATCTTCGAACCAATAGTCATTAAGGTGGTTTCGCCATCAAAACCAATCATTGCAAGTCAAAGGCTACACACGATGACCCTGACCGCCCTTTTTACGTACAACATACCAAATTAAGGTAATATTGTAGGAAGACGGTACAAGTTATATGAAGTTACATGTACAAGTGTATTCGACAGGCGTATTGATTGACGCACAATAATTTGGGGGCCCATTCGCTAATGTTAGATTGTTATCTTATTGTTTGTGTCCGTTTTAGAATTTATGTTAGGTGTATGTAAATGCTGTGGGATTGGGGTTCATTAGTGGTTGCGCTGAGTCAGTGTATTGTGAAATCGAAGTAGTGTAAATAAAAAAAAATCAGCTTCACATTGTATCCCGGACACATCAGGGTAGGCAGAGGGAACCTAGTGTTAAGATACTCCGTTCCCCATTTTCTGATGAATTCTGGAGGCTTTGTGTGTTAAGTGACATAACTCAACGCTGCGCTTTGCCTCGACACCAGAGCGAAGAAACGTAATTAATATTTCAAGTAGTGTTTATAGTGGTCAATTTTCAAATTCCACGCTTAAATAAATTTTAAGATTAAATTTGTTTTACTGTGAAATAGGCCAATCTTGGCGCAGAGGAACACGTGTGGTTGTAAAAGTGACAGGTCGTGGATTCGGTTCTCATTCGAGGAAATGTAATATTTAATATTTTCATTTCTTCGCTTTGGTATAAAATCAAAGCGCTGCATTGAGGTTCGCCACTCTACAATGCCTCCTCACACATACAGACAGACAGTACATAGCGAATTGTCTTGACACTAGGCTCTCTCTGCCTCTGCTGCATGCATCAGTGCAGCTGAAAACAAACAAACGAAGCAAACCAAACCTTTCTTCATACATAAACTAAAGAAGTGAAGTGATAAAAAAAATGCCTCAAACAGACCACATGGTTGCTTGTTCAAATCCCACTCGATTCATATTTTTGCACATTCAGTGAAAAATATGGAATATTCCTAATAACTTGACCGACAGACCTTATGTAAACCAACATACGTTGGCATAAGTGTATTGTATCTGAGGGGGATTACTTTGAAGGGGACAACATAAATATTGATAAATAAATAAATATTTTTTCTTAAAAATACAAAGTCATTTTACTTTTTGAACAGGGTGGAAGATATCAATAAGCAATTAAAAAATTACATAAACTCAAATATTAATCAAAACAAATTGTAACTACCAGTAATAATACAAATTAAATTACAGACCAATAAAAACAATCATATTTGTAAAACATTTGGGCTATCGTTGCAAATAACTATTCGTGCAATATCTTTTAACAACCATATTTACTTTAACCATGGTTTTATAGCCAGTTCCAAATCTCTTGATGGTTGTTTAACGACCATACGCATTGGGAGTACGTCATTTGAATAGAATAATGGGTATACAATTCACGTAAATACCATTTGATGTTTCTTTGATCCCTTTATTTTATATATATTGAATTATACATGCGTACAGTTCGCGAGGGCTAAGCTAAGCTTTGTATTTGTGTGAGTGATTGTGAAAGTAGAGGTAGAAAGGTACTTTAAAAATATGGTTTATTGTTACAAATTAATGAAATCCTATATAAAAAATATATCAATTTAGTCTCTGTTGTGTCGTTTGAGTTACTAATGAATCTTTCCATCATATCAGCAAGAGTAGCGACGGTGTTCAGAATTTCTTTTTTCTGCTTCATGTAAATTTTCCCATTCTTGTACATTGAAAGTGCCATAATTGAAAGTGCCAAATCATCACTAGGTTTTCTAGTGGAGAACGGAATGTCTCTACTAACTCCGTGTAAAAAATGTAAACTTATTTTTCTCAGGCCTAGTAATACTAAAATTATATAAAAAAAAAACAGCTTCACGCTGCACCCGCACGTAGCAGGGTAGGCAGAGAGAACCTCGTGTTAAGGCACTCCGTTCCCCATTCTGCCGAATTCTGGAGGTATTGCGTGTTGAGAGGCAGAATTCAACGCCGCGCTTTGCCTCGACACCAGAGTGAAGAAATGGATATATAAACTTAAATAAATATTTCACTTCCTCAAGTGGGAATCGAACCCACAACCGTCGCGTCACACCCTTGTGTCGCTGCGCCACGACGGCCTACATTAAATAATTAAGAAAAAATAAAAAATCTTTTAAACGCTACAGCCAGTGTGGTATTTATAAAATAGGTTCTATTGTACAAACTAATTACCGAAGGCGTCCAGTGATATTAGTTTCGTAATAGTAATATTAATTACGAGACAATGTTGGCGCCCTGCCGCGGCTGATGCTCGTGCTGGTGATGAACTGAAACAATACCACCAAAGTTTCTTGTGTGGACTGTGGTGAAGAAAATGTTTTATACAAAAATTCTTTTGAGTGATTTTTTAGATTCTATAATCGATATGTTAATCGATTTAAAACTTTTTTATTCTTTTTATTGTACATATAGAGATTACATTGTCTAGATTGCAATACACTTATGTCAAGTGTTCGCTATATTGTTTCTTGTTAATTACTTTTTAATTTAAAGTAGCTAATTTAATGGTAAAAAGATAAAAATTCAGAATATTAAAATCAAATACGCCATAATTTTTGGTACAAGTATATTAAAAGAGGGATTATTTTAATTTTACTATTAAATCACATTCACAAAGATTTTATTAAAATCTTAAAATTGAGACAAGGCTTAGCGCATAGGCACAAGCGTGTGACTGTAAACACGACAGGTTGTGGGTTCGACTCCCTTTTGCGGATGTGAAATATTCAATATTGTCATTTCTTTGCTATGGTAAAAAGGCAAAAGTACGGCGTTATGTTCCGCCGCTCAACGCAACGCAGTGCCTCGAAAATTCACCGGAAAATGGTGAACGGAGTGCCTTAATACTAGGTGCCATTGCCTACCCTGCTACATGCAGATACACCGTAAAACTGAAAAAAAAAACACGAAATAGTATTTATCTATTAAAAAAATACATTAAAGACGTATGAACGCGTCTGTACTCAAGGGATCCATTTCCATACGTAATGTTTCGTTCATTAACATACGTTTGTACCTTATAAGGGTGCTCGAGAATAATTTAAATTAAAATTTCGACTCAACGACGACCGTGACTCGTACTTAACGTTACGAATAATGACGATCGATAGTTTCAACAATTCTTTAATCATGTAACGCTTGATTAATTTCATATATATTTTTTTGTTTCACGCTCTATCATGCACATAGAGGACACCTGGAATCCTAGTGTTAAAACATTCCGTTCTCATTAAGACTCTTCTGAACCCCATATCTATCATAATTTATGTATCTTTCTTAAAAAGCTAATAGAAACTTCACTATCAGGTAAAATTGTGTTGAAATCTGTGACTTTTTGGTTGTGGAGCTTCGAGCGTGTCTTGAAGTTGAACACAAATACTTTGTAAATGGAGAAAAGAAAAAATAACACTACAAAAAGAATTAATTACAACATTAAATTACATAGTATATAAAAAGAGAAAAGGCTCTCGTGGCGCAGAGGTTACTAAACGTTAATTACTAAACGCAACTGTTGTGGATTCGAATACCACCCAGGGGAAAGGATAATTTAATTTTTCTCTCTGACTATATAATCTCTCTGAATAAGATTAAGTGCTGCGCTAAGTTCCGCGATTAAACACGCAATGTCGGGCTCGAGATGAGTGGGTTAAGGGGAAGTAACTAATCACTAAATTTTCTATGCCTACCCACAACTTTGCTATATCTTGTATTTATTATCTCACAGGACCACTCGGTACAATGGATCTATATGACTTTGACATTCGCTTAACAAATCCTTGATAACTTTCAGATGGCGCCGCAGTAGAAAAAGGAGGAAGCTTGTAAGAAGTACAGACCGCATCCGTAAGACGCGCAACACCAACGTCAGCGTGCCAGACTGTCCCGGACTCGCCAGGCGGTACCACGAATGCAATACATCGGTAAATATTTTTTAATCATTAATTAGAAATAAATATCTGGCAATATATAAAATTTGAAATTATATTTAAGAGTCAAGAAGTAAGTAACTTATTGTACCGAGTAGAAATCGAGCCCATAACCGTCACCTTTACATTCCGAAGCTCTTGCTGCGCCATGATAAGCTCGCCTTATTTAACGCAATGCGTCTAACCCATCTGATTGATCATCATTATTCAATTTATTAAATATTGTTTTTTTTTTAGTTTCACTCTGCTTTCCGCTCAAAGCAGGGTAGGCAAAGGGAATCTAGTGTAAGGACGCTCCGTTACCCATTTTTCGCCGAATTCTATTTAGTGTGTGTGGAGTGCCTCCACTCCACTCCGCACTTTGCCTCGACACCAGAGCGAAGAAATAAAATTTTCTCGAGTGAGAATCGAATTCATAACCTGTCGCGTTTACAGACACAGGTTTCAATCCCAACGCCTGGAGTTGCTTCTAAAATATTGATTATGATTAATTCTAGAAATAAAAGAAAGTAAATGTAAACAACAAAATAATAAAATAAAAATAAAATTTTGATACAGCCTTGTCCTGGTGTGATGCGAGACTCACGAGAGGAGCAGTGCGCCATGTATGACCGCAGGCCATTTCGCGGGAGGTTCTATACTTGGGTGCCATACGTTGATGGTAAGAATGTCAATATTAAAATATTATCAGCTTCACGCTGTATCCCGCACACAGCAGGCTAGGCAGAGGGAACCTAGTGTTAAGACACTCCGTTCTCCACTTTCTGCCGAATAATTCGAGGTTTTGAATGTTGAGTGGCGTAACTCAACGCCGGGGTGCCAGACTGAATAAATTAAAATATTTACAAATAATAATTCATTCTGTCGAGTGGGAAACGAACCCACAACAGTCGCATTACATTCACATCCTTGTGCTGCTGTGCCACGAGGGCCTCAATGAAATATATTATTTTTCATATAAATATAACAAATAAAAAATGTCGGTCAACTTTTTAGTTCGTAATTAAATTTAAAGGATATTTATCCTTTAATACTTATTAATGGCGACTGTTGAGATATATTGCAAAATTTTACCTAACGAGACCGGAAAAAAATTATAATCTAGAAATAAATTCCAAAGTATTTTAACTACTTAATTACTCTCAATTAATATTGCTTACTGCATGTGTGCTATGTCCTTAACACCAATATCTTATAAAAAATATATTTAAAAAAAAAACAATAAATTGAAATTTCTTTGAATAAATGAAAAAATTGAGGGCAACCGTGTCGCAAGGACACAAGTATGCGACTAACGCGACTTGTTGTGGGTTCGATCCCCACTTGTGGTAATGAAATATTTAATTCAATGAATATCTTCATTTCTTCGCTGTCCTTGTCGAGACAAAGTGTGGCATCGAATTCCTTCCTCCCTCCTAGGTCCACTAGGATACAGTGTGAAGCTCATTTTTTTATTAAAATTCTTTACTAAGGTATCTCCTCCTTTCCTCCGGTTCCGTTTCCAAATATATTCTAAAATAAAAATTTATTATACAATTATCAGTTATACAATATTTTAATTGCTGTAGCATAATAATATCTAATTATTGCCTTTTTAATATTATATATGTTTTTTGTTCAGGGAACGCCCCGTGCATCCTCAACTGTCGACCTCGCGGACAACAGTTCTATGCATCACTGGCGCTAGTGGCTGACGGCACCACGTGCACGAAACCAGGCTTCCGAGCTATATGTGTGCAAGGTTCTTGTAAGGTAAGTGCTTTTTTTATAGCTTCATGCGTCCGATACCTACATATGCCATTATATATCGGCAGAGTAGGCAGAGGGAACCTAATATTAAAACTCTCCGCTTCTCACCCTCCACAAAATTTTTGAGATATTGCATGTTGAGTTGTACATCTAATTGACTGATTGCTTCTAGAGTGAGTAAATAAAAAAAATGAAAAAAGAGTAAGAATAGAACTTCAAACCATCACGTTCACACGCTGTGCCGTTGCACTACAACGGCTTATTTATGGATTATATTCCTAATTTTAGATTAAGAAGGTATATATGAAATTAACATGGTTTGTATATTTTTGAGCTCAACATCAGCGCCATCTAGTGACGACTGGCAAGATTACGTTTTAAGTATAAGAAAGCGTTTTTATGTTGCATTGACGATTAGTAATTAAATGGCATCCTCTGCGAAGCCGATATAGAAATTATATAATTTCGATATTACTTGATATAAATATTATTTTCTGCTTTCAACCACTTAAGAAGAATTTTAACTTTGTTGGCAATATGCGCTTATTTGGCCGACATATTAGTAAAACCTCTATAATAATATGAATCTCTTCTTTTGCTAAATTTGAAAAAATATTATCTATTTATGTTTAAATAATTTTAAAAATTATTCTGATGTCTTAATAAATAAAAAAGCCTGAAAGTAAACTTAATGGCGTCGTGCCGCATGGGCATAAGAGTACGACAGTAAACGTGAAGGTTGTGAGTTCGATTGAATATCTAGTATTCTCTTGACTTTTTTCTGGTAATAAGGCAAAATCGCGGGGATGAGTTCCGATACTCAACACACAATGCATCCAAAATTCGGCGAAA
>DWGR01005275.1:0-10493 GCA_018247715.1 Heliconius burneyi
ATTTCTTACAAAAAAAAACTTTATCATAATAAGTGCAAGATATAATTGGGGGCGAATGACAAACAAAGATTGGCATTGAGACCCGCGTCCTAAACAAACACGCCAGTACATTTGTTTATACAGTACAGCATTCGTCACTACTAAGGGATGAATTTTATAATAATATTCTTATTGTTTGTATGTAAAATCTTAAAATGTACTTTGATAGACCTCAGAGACGTCAATTATATTTTAACTCATGTTAAATATTGCAGCAATATATAGATGAGGCCATCTAGCTATGGATTCGATCTTTGTTCTGACAAATGAATCTTTGGTAGACAAAGTGTGGTTCAACAACACCACAGAGAAAGAAGTGTCTCGACTGATCTCTCTGCTTATTCTGCCATATGCGGGATAAAGCTTTAATTATTTTTAATACATATTCCTTATAATTCCTCGTATGATAATTCAATGCAAATATTGTATCGTGCACTGTCACGGCCTTATGGAGATTTCACTCTATCGAGAGTGTTTGAGAGGCGTAGTGTAATCCACATCGCACTCATCGACACCTCCTCGTGCTGAGTGCCTGTGACCTACTTGCATAATAGAATGGTGACTTGTGAATTTTATTTCAATAAAAGTTTTTTACATTTTTTTAATTTGTGAATTAAAATTATGTGGAGAATTTTACTTCAACTGCACTTTTGTGAGTGATAGGGAAAAACATATTTTTTTATTAACAGCTTACTAATAATTACTTTATTTGAAGAATTTCATTCTGCAACTAAGTTATTTTTTTATAAGAAATTCCAACGATTACAAATTTTGAGAAACATTTTCATATTCATTTGCTTATGTGCATTTGCATGTGCAGCAGCGGAATGTCTAAGCACTAGGTTCCCTCTGCCTACCCTGCTGTGTGCGGGATACAGCGAGAAGCTGATGTGCATTTGTGTATATATGTATATTTATCCCGTACTATTGTTAAGACACTCTGTTCTGATTAAGGTACTTCCACTCCCCACTTTCCGAATTCTTGACCTCAAACATTAACGCTACGCTTTGCCGCGCTACTAAAACCGATGAAATATTAAATATTTTATTACTTCTAGTAGGAACCCACAGTA
Source organism: Heliconius burneyi (assembly GCA_018247715.1). Taxonomy (NCBI): domain Eukaryota; kingdom Metazoa; phylum Arthropoda; class Insecta; order Lepidoptera; family Nymphalidae; genus Heliconius; species Heliconius burneyi. Next base: position 1,113 of record DWGR01005275.1, read on the forward strand.
GTCACGTTTACAGTTTGCGCCACGACAGCATATTCGTATACTAATAAATAACTAAAAGGGTGGTAAAATAATACAACACTAACGAGATTTCCCCGAGTGTCTTAAGGGCTGTCTCTCGCCCGCGCCCTCGAGGGCCGACCCAGATCCACACAATGGGTGTGCTCGGTGACTCGGTGACAAGTGAGATTGATACTGCTATGAGGAAATGTAACGTTTACAAATCTAGATTCACTCTGTTCTGAATACGTGTGAAGTAGCTCAGATATTTTGTAAAATACTAACAAAGTGACTGACTGGGCTACTGTTTGATTCTTTTTTGGCTTCGCGCTTCTATTAATATATTTACATCTACCCATCAGGTTTGGAATAGGGAATTTACCTATTGTCAATATTTTTTTTAAGTGAAGTAGTTTTATAAATTTAAATAAAGTAGCATTTGCACTTCTTGATACAAAATATAATTATTTGTATACAGTGATTACACACAATGAATTCTATGGTCTACTGAGCGGGTCCCGGACCAATCCCATGGAAGGGTGAGGAGGTCAGTAGTGCCTGGGACTTCAACCCAAGTGTCTTATCTCCTCTCTCCATATACACAAACACCACCAACACTGAGACGCTTGCGTTTTCAGGAGAGGTTTCAACCTCTTAACTTAAAATGTACCGTCATAACAGTTATTAAAATAGCAATAAATATACTATTAAATATATATTAACGGAACCAAATATTTTCACAATGCTAGTTTTAAACATTTTAACCGTCATATTATCACGGCTTATGAGATACAGCCTAGTTACAGATGGACAGACAGACAGCGAAGTCTTCTATTTTACCCTTTAGTTACGAATCCAAAAAAGTACTCAATTTGCACTAAAATTAAATCCATAGCAACAATTTCAGAAACTTTCTATCATTCAAATATATTATTTGACCCCCCATATTATTTGACTGTCAAATCAAAACAAAGGTAAATGTACTGAAAATTTGAAATAACAAATCTTTTTTCGTTTACATTACCACAAATTTATAAAAGCAGCGGAAATTTCAAGTTTATTTATAGAAGTGTTGTTAATTATATTTTGAGGCCGTCGTGGCGCAGGGGCACAAAAGTGTGACTGTGAATGCGACGGTTGTAGTTGCGATACTCAATCTGGGAAATTAAATTTTAAAAAATCATTTACTCGATAACGAAGCAAAGCGTGACGTTGAGTTCCGCCACTCAACGAGCAATGTCTCAAGAATTCGGCGGAAAATTACGTAATGAAAATCTCTTCATGGGAATGGAGCTTTTTAACACTAGATTCCCAGGTTCCCTCTGTCTACTGTATAAGATACAACATGAAACTAAAAAAATATAGGATACGAGTCTTTTATGTATACTTAATAAGTTTGAAAAATGAAATTTAAATAATTCAAATTTATATCTTGAATATGTACATGTTGATTGATGTATTAAGCCCAGCCAGATATCATTTCCGTCTTGTATATCATTAAGGGAAGAACAAAATTTGATATTTCACTTTTGGATAGATATGTTTAGCTTGTCGCTATATCCCGCATGGAGGGTAGGCAGAGGGAACCTGGGAATTAATAATTAATGGGTTAACAGACTTCCGTTCATAACGTACACCAAAGTAGGCATTTATATCTTCTAACATATTTATTTCAATAAGCTCAATTTCATAATTTACGTAACTGTAAGGAGTAAATCTATTGCTCAAATATAAATCAATTTGGTCAACTAAATATAGACCTTATTACTATATGTTAAAATCTTAAATCTATAAACGAAAGTATATATTATAAATATAGTATTCAATATGCTAAAAAAAGCTTTATATACTTGTAATAGGATTGAAATTTGATAGTCTATATTATGGATACAGTCAACCACAAATTTCAATTGAATATTTATTTTGCTTGAAACACATTAATAGTAAATTTTAAGGAGCTTTCAAACAACTTGTACTACTGGTTGTACCTTTAACAATTTTACAATGAAATAAGCGAAGTATAAAGTAAAGAATGGTGTTAAAAGTATTATAAATAATAAGTAACAACGGCTTCCGTTTTAGATTTATTCTTTTATGCTTTTTTTGTATGTTTTTTATGAGCTTATAAGATTAAGAGCTTTTGTTTTTTTTTATTTTAGTGTTATTATATTACTTAAATATTGATTCCTAATATATATAACGATTACCAAAGTCACTTGGGCTTTATAATTTGCTGTTAGATGATTATTTTCGAAAATTTAAATATTTTTTCTTTCTTTTTCACTAGTTTTACAAGGTCCACTGGGCGGCATTGAAATTGATCACCGAACTCTCAATATTTATAAAGGACGTATCGAAGCATTATTACAAGAAAATTCAGTATTTAAATGCATAGGCCGTAGCATATATACTAAAATAGAGTTGCGTTTGACGCGTCAAGTCCGCGTTAGATTATCAATGTATATTATGAAAAAGTTTTCAGAATTTTAAGAAAATTATATTCAGATATCAATATAAATGTATCGTTAAAGTTTTTATCAAAGACACCACGATACAAAGGCTGCACATGCACATAGACAAGATCAAAGTGCCCACATGCAAATGCGCTTCACTGCAAACAGTCTTTGATCAAATTAGTCGGAAAATAAGTCTACGTCGTGTAACCTGTATACCTTACTACTTATAATATTACTAGCGATCAGCTCGCGTCTTCACTCGTTGGAACAGTTATTGTCCATTTACTAATCTGGATTACTTTCGTGGTCTAATATTATTATAAAAGGAATATATAATATTTTTTTCTCGTATAGTTTTATTTAAGATAAAATGTTATTTTATTTTGTCATCATCATGTTCCTGAATATCACAATTATATAGCTGATAAACAACATAGACCATCAAAAGCCCCTGCTTTTGCAGCAACCTGTTAATGCCTTGCCTTGTATTTTCATTGATGGTATAATTGAGGAATTACGAACATCCTGAAATGCAAAATGCACCAATGAGTCCACATGAGGTGACGAAAACTTTTAACGGCTTGTTATTATTGCTACAATGGACCAGCGCGATGGACAGATCAACTAAAGAATATGAATCTCTCTTCAAGATTCAAAGTAGTTAGATGCGCAATGGATCTCAATCAATACCAAAAATGCTTATACGCTCTCTAGATGACGAACTTAGATCATAATTATGATGTATACGAATAAGAAAAACTTGAACTTTGAATTCGATTTGTTACTCTTACAAAATAAATTAAAAAAAGCTTCCTAAAATATTATTATATATAGATATTTCTAGACATAGACTTTTCTTACATATATATGTATGTGTATTTAATAAAGGCATACGACATCAAAGTTCTCATTGAAGCGGAGATTCTTTCATGTGCAAGTGCAATACAGCGGCATCAGGTTTCTTTGATCTAATTGACTAATCTGATGTAAATGATCACTCGATTGTGATTAAATACTATTTCTGAGACTTGACTGATTATAAAGCACAAAGGTAAGCTCTATTTCACGCCCGCACAGTGTTATCAATATAATGGTATAGCCATTCCGTTTTCCTCTTACCCCACAATTTTAGACACATTGCATGTTGAGAGTTGAGAGTTTATAGTGAGTGTTCAGAGATCCAGGGAGAAACTTAAGTCGATCTTCGTGAATTCAGTATTGATGTGTGTAGTACTTGAGGATAGTTACTCAGAAAGTATAAGAACCCCCAGGAGGTTTTGAAGAGGTTGTTGACAGTGGACGAGGTGAAGAGAAGGACTGAGTTTCCGGTCTTTGTTACTAAAAGGAAATAAAGCGTGAACATAAAAAGAAATAAAAAATAACAGTTTCAAATTTTAGTTTCATCCTCATGTATCATCGGTGGGTGTAACGCTTCCTTATAGATATATAATTGAACTATAAAAACATGTAATTAGCCGTTTCTTTGAAACATTTAAAAGTTTTTGTTATTTATCTATTAAATGTTAACATTAGTCAGAAAAGTGTTACTCATATTGGATAATTTCAAAAGGCAAATTTTGTATGGTTATTTCAACAGCTTAACCTTAAACTTTTTTGGTCTGTGACTAATTGTAATTATCCATCGCAAGTACGTATCAACGCCAGCAAGGAATAACATGATAAATGTAAATTTTGTCAATATATTTAAAAAATTGTAGTATCACATATTTAATAATATAATTATTGGGTTATGTGGGGATAGAATTCTAAGGAAATATTGTATTAATAAGCAAGACCATTTTCCTACATACGATCATATAATACACAAGTTTTTTTTTCTTAATATACGAGTTCTGCTGAAGTGAAGCTCTGAAGCGTGTAAAAATTGAATACCATTCTATGCACTTAAAGTAATTTGAGGTCGTCGTGGTGCAGGCCAAGAAATCTTGCAAGCAAGTACAAGCATGCTGCTTAAGAACGACTGTTGTGGATTCAAGTCCCATTCAGAGAAATTAACTTTTTAATATTCTTCTCTGTTCTCTGTTGTCTAATTTCATGTAACATTTATCAGATTATTACAATAACTCACTATGTACAAATATTTACTTAAAAACAAAAAAAAAGTAGTACGACGCATGACTCATAAGGGCTTATCGGAAACACTTTCACATACATTGAATATCAAAATAATACAATAAAATTTTCAGTAATCAAAATCGTACTATATCCTAATAACAAAATAACCTAAGTGGTAACTTACATAGACTAAATTTATACTTTATTAAATATATAAATAAGGTTTAAATTTAATTTATGGTTTTTTGTAATATGACATTGTAAGTATGGGGAGATAATGAGGAAAACTCAGGCACAATGAATGAAATGGAGTACCTACTGTTTGTGACGGAATTGGATTCTCTCACGGCGCTGATTCACAGAATTGCACTATATTTTACAAGTTCTTATTGTAAGTGTTGCCTTAGTTATCTTTTTAAAAAGCAAAGGTCGTTTATTTAAAATGGAATTGACGCGATAGTTGTGGGTTCAAATTCTAATAAGGGGATTGTTTTAATTTAATTACACTGATCAGATTTAGTTGAAACTTAATAGTTATATTGCAGATACATCATAATAACATATCAGCTTCACGGTGTATCCCGCACATAAATTATAGATAGAGGGAACCTTGTGTTAAGAATTTCTTAACGCATTGCGTATTGAGTGGCGCAACTCAACGCCGCACTACAGTATAAATAATAATTCGTTACTAACTGACTGATAGCACATAACCAAAAGTACCTACTGCGCAAAGAGAGTTGTTTTTGTTCTTAAGGTTTTTGAGAATTTATTATTAAAACGCTCGGATACTTACATTATTTTTAGACATTACGTGTCGGTGCCTTAATTTGTAGATATTACGTGTTCAGTTACGGAATTTAACGCCGTACTTTGCCTTGTTACTAGAGATATACTCGACCAAAGCCACAAGTTAAAATTAGTGTAAACTTTTAGAAGCCGCAAACAAAATATAAAGGAGGAAATTATAGAAATTAACTCATTATAACATTTCTTGTTCTTCGTTGGTTTCTTGTTAAAAGTAACCATTTACAAACCGAAGAACAATACTGTAATTGCATAAATTACACAAAATAAACTGTTTGTTTAACAAGTTACTGAAAATTTAACCGCCATTATTCACTTTTGTATATAGTTGTTTGGTTAAACACTAACTAATTGAAGAAGTATCTTTTGGGATGGAAGAAGGTCGTGTCTTAACGGAACGGTTTTTTTTTCAGCTTCACGCTTTATATTTAGTAGTCTTGGCGCAGGCATCTAAGCGTGATACTAACGCAATGATTGTGGGTTCGATACCTAATCGGGGAACTGATGTAATTGAGACCAGTCGTAGCGCAGAGGCACAAAACCGACTGATTATGGGTTCTATTCCCACTCGAGGAGATGAAATATTTCCATTTCTTCGTTCTGGCATCGAGGCAAAGCTTGTTGTTGAGTTCTGCCACTCAACACGCAATGCCTCCAGAATACGACAGAAAGTGGGGAACGGAGTGTCTTAACCCTAGGTTCGCTCTGCCTACCCTGCTGTGTGCGGGATACAGCGTGAAGCTGATTTTTTTAAATATATTTTTCCTCGCTATGGTAAAGACAAACCGCGGGGTTGAAATCCAGCACTCTATACGCAATGTCTTGAGAATGTACAGAAAATGGGAAATATAAATGTCTACGCAGTGTTGTTGATCGTTACCACAGCGAGCGAAATTAACGTATAGAATATTTTATTCCCCCGAGTGGGAAACGAACTCACGGCCATCGCATTTACAATTTACACGCTCATGTCCCTGCGCACCTAAAATTTTTTATTTATATTATAAAATAATAATGTAAATAAAAACGAATATAAAACAAATTGCACATTAAATGTAATAAATTATAACATTCTATAATATAAGTCCGGTCCAGAATCAAACATAAGATCTTGTATAGAGATAACGCTAGCAATGAATTAATGCTCATTTAAATAGGTAAGCCATTCAGATAAGTTAACAGCTAGATAACGTAGAAATTTTAATTAAATATAAAAATTTACTTTGTAATGTGTTATTTGTTATATATATGTACTGGTATCTATGTAGATATTTTTGTTATTTTGACGCAGCTTCACGCTGTGTTCCGCACACAGTAGTGCTGGTAGAGGGAACCTAGTGTTAAAACACTCCGTTCCACATTTTTCGCCGAATTCTGAAGGCGTTGGGTGTTGAGTGGCCGAAGTCAAAATGGCGCCTCAACACCAAAGCGAACAAATTAAAATATAAATTTTTATAACAATTTCATTTCCTCGAATGGGGATCGAACTTACAACTAGTCACGCTTAAAGCCACACTTTTATCTTTACTTATATTTGAAAACCATAATTTATATCCGGCCAAGTGTGAGTCCGACTCGTGCAAGAAAGTTTCCGTATATCTATAAGTTATTTTTTTTTAGTATTCGTTGATATATGACAGAAATACATCATTTGTGAATAAAACAACAGACTAATTATCATGGTTCATTAATTACAGCGTGTGGACAGACGTGTGTAATCGTAGTAATAGGGTCTCGTTTTACCTTTTGTGTACGGAACCCTAAAAACAGCATCAATAATCTGTCATAAGAAGCTTTTAAATAAAGGAAAAATAAATAAAATGTGAGATAAATATTAAAATTAATTAAAACCTTAGTCCGGAGATAGTTTCATTAATTGCATCAGCAAGCATTAGATAATTTCAAAAATATTTTTAGCAGGTGTTAAAACAGTCTCAGTCCCTTCTCCACTTTTAACTCAATTTTAGAAATATTGCATATTAAGTGAAAGAGCTTAACGCCGCGCTGTCTTGTTACGAGAACGAGGAAATGTAACTTATTCATTTCCCTGAGCGTACATCGAACGCACATCACACAACCATCGCGTTTAAAGACAGACGCTACGCCAATGCCTTTCACTTCGAACAATATTTGGAAATAAAATAAATCCGATTTTTAGAACCATTTATCGAACTGCAATAAAATCTAAATAACCGAAAAGGTGGTAAAACGCCACCAATTTCATCAAAAAGACGCTTATTTACCGCAATACCTGTAGTAAAAATAAAGAACTACATATATAATATAACAGCAATCGCGCCACCCGCAGATAGTCCTCGCCATTACGGGTGGAACAAATAACAGGGCGCCCGTACTGATTTAAAACTTCTAAGAAAACAGGTATCATACATACATACATGTGTAAACCGAAGGCTAGACGCGAAAAAAAATTGTAAACGCAATGCCGGGCTTCGCGGCAATTAAAAATAATTAGGTAAAAGACGTACGGTTCTCAGAAGGACGGTGGATTTACATATGGTGCACTAAATCGACGATTAAGGGCAAGTTGAAAAGGGTACTGTAGGTCGAAGGAGCAACTGTTCTTAGCTGGACTGGTCATTTGTTTCTATTTGTGCTTGGAGGTTTCTTTTAAATATATTCACGCTGTAACAGGTGTATATAGCAGGGTAGCTTCACTGTGTATCCCGCATACAGCAGGGGTATGCAGAGGGAATCTAGTGTTAAGACACTCCATTCCTCACTTATCTCGCAATTGTCGTGATATTGCGTGTTCAGCGGTGGAACTGATGCTGCGTTTTGGTAACCAGAGATTAGAAAGAACTTGAATGTCTTTTTTCTACTTATTTTCATGTAAATTGATATATATATTCCTTCACCAGAGTGAAAAACCGAATCCAGAACCGTCACGTTCACAGTCAAACACTGTCCCACTGCGCCACGATGGTCTCAAACTTAATTTAAATAAATACTCATCTAAATAAATATAAGCAAAACACATAGAAAAACAAACAAACAAGAACAATTCTACATTATCGGCACACCTTTGGTAATCCTGACTGACATTTAGTAATCGACCCAGAGCGGAGTTAATCACGGTCTCGTTATTATAATTCACAGCGACGCCCGAGGTCGGGGCAGTTCGACTTTGAATGTACAGACATACATATATAAATATATATACATATATGTGTGTTGGTTTGGTAGGTTTTTTGCTGAAACTATCGAGTTAATTGCATGTTCAAATACTGAGTGCACATTATATTAGCGCCGCTCTATTGATTTTGTAGTTTTTTTCTTCTTTTTTATATTTTTTGTCTTAAGCGTCATTGAAAATTTTTCGATAAAACTTTTATCTTTAGTATGGAATAACATAAAAAAATTACTCTCCTCCCAGCCCGCTCAAGAGCATAAGATCAGGTCCCGCTGGGGATGAACTTGCCATCAATGACCCCCTCTCAAGTAGCCTGAAGTGCTTACGATTTTTCAGGCTCTACAGCCAGCTGTTACAATGACACCAGGCCACTAGGGCTAATATCATTAACGTTCCAAGACACTGCGCGTCGAACTACTAATTTATCTAACTTTTATCTAAACGTAGTGATAAATCACTACAATAATTGCCTACCTAAAAATCGGCTTTTACAAAGTAAATGGCTTTTAACGTAATACCAATTTGAATTTCACTTCCTAGCAATAAATCTAAAGGATCCTCTGCCATGTGTCATAGAACAATGCGTGGCGTCAGTAGCTCGTACTTTCATTATTTTTGCGGTGTCGGTACATTTCTGCCGTCATTTTTTGCCTCTCTCTCCTTATTTTTTCAGACTTTTGTCCGGACAATTTAATGGTTTTAAAATAGATTTTAATTTTTTTATACCAAACACTTGTTGTAATGAACGTAAAATATGTGTTACACTCATTAGAAATATAATAGAAGGTTAGATAGGAATTATGTTTAAGATTTTTAAAGAGTTGTTCCACAATTTGAAAATATATTTTCTTTAGAAAACGTAAAAATTTTTATGTAACGAGATTTGTACCCGCG
>DWGR01005276.1:0-10492 GCA_018247715.1 Heliconius burneyi
ATTTACTTTTATAAGAAACAATATTTCAAGATTATTATTATTCTATCAAAAGCTACACAAACCAAATGAATTCAAAATAGCTCGGCTGCGTTGCTAGAAACTGAAACTAAAAATAATATATATGTATAACGTAATAATATATGTATAACGTATTAGTCATTTTAATTATTGTCTCGTGTCAGGCAAACATAACCGGATATACATATTTTTTTACAATAAGACAGCAGCGTGGCTCTAGTGCTTTAAGCTCATTGTTTTTTTTTTAAATCAAAATTATGGATATAACATATAATTGAGTTTAAGGTACAGTCACGGTTCGTATAAAATAATACCAGCCCTGATTAACGACATGCGTGTGCGCAGTCTACTACTTTTCAAGGTCCGTGAAGAAAATCCGTCTTCACGCACCGCCAGTCATTCCGATGCCTTCGAATATCGTTCCTACATATGTATCATATTGAGTATTCAAGCGCAGCAAAATACTAATATGTTTCTATACAATGGTATAGTATAACTACTAATTCATTGAAATAAGTAATATAATTTTATATCCAATCAAGGGCGGACCAACTAAGAGGATTTTTGAGCCCAGCCTAGGGCAAGCAATAAATAATAGTAATATAAATAATAAATAAAAAATATATAGGTATTAAAAAAATCCTATTATTATAGAACTCCACTAAGCCATAATTTAACGCAAAATTCACAGTTCCGTTTGATAAGAGTTTTTTAACATATTCGACTTTATGTTTTTTACTACTTATATGTATTTTATACACTAGTACTTAATGGAAATTGCTATTAATTATATAATTATAGAATGTATAGTGTATGTTGCACGTGAGAATGCATAGCAACTTGTACGACCGTGGCACATAATATATTTTTTTTATTTCTTACTTCAAGAGGATAAAACGGAACCCTTATAGGACCAGTTTGTTGTCCGTCTGTCAAGACATCTAGAACTAGAACGTGTCTGGAGGAAAAGTTTGTGACGCGCGTGCACGTACGTGCTCATGGTTTTTTTATTTTACGATAGATATGTTCTACTACTTCTATTTTTTGTAGCTTATAGCATAGATAGCTAACTAATATATAGAATATATGTATAATTTTGGTAGTCAGGCAGGTGTTAATTTACCGCGTGGAAAATAAGAACTCACTCACAAAAAAAACTTAATTTTTTTTTACTAATTATTACGAGAATCTTGCCAAAGCCATGTTTAATTACATATTGGCCTTGAAGTTGAACGTTGTTTAGGCTTTTTTCGTTCTTATTTGATTTTTAAAATTGAAAAGTGTCAGATGGGCAACGTTCAGCAGTATTTTTGTAGTAGTAGTTGTTTAAGTTATTGGTTGGTATCTATTCGTAATTGCAGTATGGATAAAAATCATGAAATGAAAACAATAATCCTATGTCTAAACTGTTGATTGATGCTTATAATTTTTTTTTAGGCAAGGGTTTGAAATATTTTACACTATATGCTGCTCGTGTAAAAGGAGTGCAGTCGCTTCCATACTGTACAAATGTACTTGGCATCATATGTTATAAGTTTATAGCTTGTCAAGAGTTTGGCATAAAAGTTTATAGCTCGTGGCGCAGAGGCATAAAAAGTGACTGTAAAATCGACTAGTCGTCGGTTCGACCCACACTCGAGGAGATAACATAGTACAGCTTCATGCTTTATCCCTAGCGGGGCAGTCAGGGCGCGTCAAACGCTACGGTCTGTATACACCTCTTTTTCTTCGTCCACTGTCATCAACCTCTGTCTGTCTTCCGCGGGGTCTCCGTGCTCTTTACGTGGCCTTCCGAAGGTCAACCGAAGTTTCACCCTAACTCTCTCACCGCTCACTTTTCCATCATAGATCTTTTTTGCTATTCTTTCGTTACTCATTCGCTCGACGAGGCCGAAGCAGCTGAGGAGATGAAATATTAATTTAAATTTACATTTATTCGTTCTTGTGTCGAGGCAATAACGCAGCGTTGAGTTCTTCCACTCAACATGCAATGCCCTCAGAATTCGGCAGAAAGTGGGGAACGGAATGTTTTAACACTAGGTTCCCTATGTTTGTAATGTTTTCTATTATACCACTTCATGGTAAATACTGTTAAATATTTTTGGGCCAAAAAGCGACTGAGATTGTTAAGAGCTAAGAGAGCAATTAAACAAGACATTAGATTTGCTAATATTTTTTGCTTAGGCGTTTCGAGCCATGTTCAAAAATGTTTTTTTTTTAAATAATCTCTATAACCATCACATTAATACATGTTAAAAGCTTTAATTCGCTGAATAATTATACTAATATTATTAATGTGAATGTAAATTTGTTTTTAGCGCTTTATCATTAAACTTTTTTTAAGCGACGCCGCGTTTGATTCTCTATTTGAAGAATTTCATTTTTAAAATAATTTTCCTTTTAAATGTATGGTAAATAAGGTTCTATTAGAAAAGCCTACATTTCACCTTGCCTACAAGTATTAGCAGAACCTTAGATTAACTGTTTTAACGCCGTAGACCACTCATTTTAATATGGTGCTGCTAGTGAAAAATAAATTGTACATTTATTTTACACTGACAATGACGTGCTTCAGTAAGTTCATTTTCACAATAATATATAAATAAGTAAATAGGTAGTAAGTACCTATATCGTTTCACTTTCAGTTATAAATTCAGTTTTAAGCTTTATGCTGTATCCCGATCATAGCAGGGTATGGCAGAGGGAACCTAGTGTTAAGACACTTCGTTCCCCATTTTTCTGGAATTCTGGAAGCATTTCGTGCTTAGCGGCGGAACTTAACGCTACGCTTTGCCTCAACACACGACCGAAGAAATTAAAATATAAATTTAAATAAATATTTCATTCCCTCGAGTTGGGATTTTATTGAAAACACTGTAACTGAAAATATTATTTTCGGCGGTCATTGTGGGACGCAATTCAAATACATTATGTTATCAACATAGAAATAATGAAACAAAAAAATACACAAGAAATTATTTTATTATCACGAATAATTATACCATTATGTGTTTTATGTGGAAAAAGTAACACATTTAATTTACTTATTATTTTGTACTACTTTGACCACTTACTTAGCTATTGATACAAATTCTTAATATAAAAAGTTATTGCTTCAATAAATTAAAATCAATTATCCAAATTGCATTACAATTACATTACATACCAACTAAATACTCTATGCATGACGCATCACAGAGATTTGCCTAAACATCAATATACTAGGCGGGAATAAGTTAAAAATATGTGAGGGAATAACAGAAAAAGTAATTTCCCAAAAGGTATAAAGAATAAGCATAACATTATGAACTTACAGAAGTGGTAAAACCAACACTTATTTGTATCTGTACTCATACTAGGAAAATATGATGACGTTGATCAGAAAAATGTTAGGGAAATCCAAATAAGGAAAAATAATAATAATAATTTAATAATTAAATTAATGTAAAGTTTATCGGGTAACATTCATGTGTACATGCAGCATAAATATTTCCATTTTTAACTTATTCACATCTAGTAAATATATTATATATTTAGGCTAGGAACAAACATTTAACTTCTATAATCACAATTTTTATCAAGTAGTAAAGTGAGGATTAATGATTACGTATACATTAAAGAGGGATAATTCACTTAGTGAATAGCACCTTCATTATAGGGAAGGTAGAGAGAAGTTACATTAGAGACATTGCATTCTGTATTTTCCGCCGCATTTAAAGACGTAGCGTAACGTTTTGTTTCTCCAGAGTGGAAAAATGACGATTAATTTATTACTCAAAGTGAAGATCGAACACCCGAACTTGCTGAGAGTAAGGCACCGATTGCACCACTTTGGCGTCAAAATAAAATTCACTTCGTAAATGTTGGTTTTTGGGATACTCTTATAGAAATTCTTGCAATATTGAAAAGTCTTTGGATTTGCATAATACTTGTACTTAATTATAGATACATATTAATATACTATTACGTTTAGCTATAGGTACAAAATAGCTTTTATTCTTGCTTGGAAGCTATTTTTATTAACCGACTTCTGTAAGAAAAGGAGGTTATCAATTCGACTGTATTTTTTTTATAATACGTGACATGGTAACAGTACACTATTTTTAGTATTTGGTATTCATTATATGTTATATATTGACCTTATTTATTACTTATAATATAACATTAAATAAATGCATAAGCTGAAACCGAATTACTCAGTTAGATTTTCAGTGTTTTATAATGTGTAATTTGTAGATCTGTATTTTTCAGAAAAAAGGACCCTGTGACGAATAAGAAATATTATTTTGGTATATCTTAAAATTGTTTATATTTACTATAATATTAAAGATTAAAATAAATCACAAAATAAATACTGTAAAACGATAAATAGATATAAAACAACTCAACTTTGCGCAATTCAGAATGTGGGACACTGACTAATGTGAAAATTTAAAGGAATATTTTAAGCAGTATCCACACTGCTTGAAAACAAAATTACAAAAATAAAGCGTTATATTTTCATCTCTCTTAACTTGTCCACAGTCATCAACTTCTTCACATATACTCTCCATAGACCCTCATGGAGACTTCCTCACGCTTTTTACGTAACTTTTTTCCAGATGCTCTATTTTCGATAGTCAATTACAGTTTTCACCTGCCTGTCTTCCTTTCTCGCCGTGCTCGCTTTGGTCATGGTGATATTCGTTCGATGTGCGAATTTAGTCAGCCAAATGGCACGATAGGCATATCGAACGAACAGATCACATCTCAACAGCATTTATTTATCTTTCTTTCTTTTTCTGTAATATCTATGTTTCGGAACCGTATACAGTGTCGATACCAGAACTGCATTGTGTGGAGCTATACTGACATTTTGCCATCATCAACGCAGCTAAGGCTTTATCTCGCATGTCACTGGTTACACGTCTTGGAGACAGCTGTCCAAATACAAAAAGAACAACTAAGGTGACATAACGCAGCATTGTTTAGCTCTCGATTGGACGTCAAACCAAGGCAACATGCTAGATCTTTCACCCACACAGTCTGAGTGATCTCTTTAAAGAGCGGCTAGCGTGTTGCCGTGGAGGTGGAGACGCTGTCGGACCATCGGTATATCTGGTCCGACGTTTCTGCCCAGAATGCGAGTGGCCACCATACAATCGGCGTTGTTGAATAACAACGCCGATTAACGATGAACCACGTTGAGTGCTTAAGCGCATCGACAGGGAGCTACTCGAGGAAGTTGCCTTAGTCCAGTCCTGGATATGTGAGTCGACGACGGACGGCCCCGTCTACGTTGAGACGGTTGCGCTGTGATTTCGAGGAGCTATGATGCAGATCTGTGATGCGTCAATACCCCGTGTCCGCCAACAGTCCGCAAGGTGCCAGGTGTACTAGTGGACCGCCGAGAACGCGCAATTGCGCGTAGCGTGCGTCATGGAGGTGCTGCTGGTGTCACTAGATTGGGATCTTTAATCCTTAAAACCTTAAATTTTTCTTTCTAAGCTTTACAACTCTTATTAGTCACAATTTTATTCCAGTAATATGTCACGTAACTCACGGGACGTGACGTTATAATCCCACGAAACTAACATATAACTAACTAACATATAAAAATAACTAATATTTAGTTAAATTATTTTGTTTTTAGCTCTAATAATCGAATATACGCTAGATTATTGTTTAATTGCTATGTGATAAAGAAAAGAAAACGAGTGTATATATCTTTAAAACAACTTCACTTCTGGAAAATATCTTCTTTTTCTGTACGTCGAAGATACACTTCCGTCACAATTTTTGTCGAATCTAAATTTAAAACAATAATGATGAAATTACAAATACGATTAGTGATGCCAGGAATCCAGACAAAATATAAATTAGTTAATTTTACTTGTGTAAGTTATCAAAGTCACCGTGATACTAAGGATTCTCCGGTACTATCGCTTTCGTAGGACAGCATTAAAATGGTGATATTTCTTAAATTGTCTGTAAAATATATCGCAAAAGAATTAAAGAAATACATAAAAATATCGAAGAACATATTTAAACACCAAAATATATTCGAAGTCTAAAACTTTACAAGTTAGTCGTATTTGGAATCGGCGAGAGCACTGTGGGACAGTCGAAATCTTTACCTCGTATTTGGCTTTCCTTTAAATAAAAAAAAATATGATCTGTTTTTTACGCAAAATCGCATTTCTACGTGATTCATATAATAAAATAGAAATAAAAGCGTTTAAAATTGTGGGACAGCCTAATTTTGCTAGGGTCATTTTTTCTGAAATACACTCAGATATATTAGTAAATGCCGTAACTCAAAAATAATTATTATTCTATGTTATCTAGATTTTATTTATAGAAGCAAAACAAAAGGTTTGGGCAAAGGGTTGGGGTTATAACTTCAGCCTTTCTATTGATGTAATAAAAAAAATGTAGATATAAGATGTTCATTATATATATATCTATGTATTGTGTTTTTTTGTTGTGTTCTGTACTGAATATAGGATAATCAAATGATTATTTTACTATTTTAAAATATTTACCTTAAGTTATACAGGTATTATAAAACATTATAATTGTATATGTCATATGGCCTATGACGATATAATTATGTACATGTCATACAACATATGACAATAAAATTATATATATGTCATAGGGTATATAAGGACATAATTGTGTATGTACTACATTAACAGGGAAAAAAATATAAAAACGTTGTATGTGAATGTATTGTGCTTGTGAGATTAACCGATAACTGTAATAAAAATATAAATAGTGTTGTAGCAAACAATCTATTCTAATTCTTATAACATTCAATAAATTTTATACTAAGAGAAATACAATTTAAAAAGTTTCAATTTATTTTGTTTAATTTATTTATTTATTTAGCTTCACGCTGTATCCCGCACATAACAGGGTAGATAGAGGGAACCCAGTGTTAAGACACTCCGTTCTCCACTTTCTGCCGAGTTCTAAAGGCATTGCGTGTTGATTAGCAGAATTAAACGCCGCGCTTTGCCTCGACACCAGAGCGAATAAATGAAAATATTAACGTTAGTAAATATTTCACTTCTTCGAGTGGGAATCGAACCCACAACCAATCGATTTTGCAGCGCACGAAGTCACACCCTTGTGCCGCTGCTTCACGACGGCCTCAAATTATTATTTCGCTTAATTATGATATTATTTAATCTAATGACGCTTGTAGCGGATTGGAATGAAGCGGATGTGTTAGTAGAATTAGTTTATTAAATATATACTAACAATCGTAATACTGGTAAATAATTATTGCATTATTACATATTCAATGGTTGGACAGTTAAACTTCTTAACTTTAATCTACAATTTAAATAAATTAATCGAGCTTTATTTGAAGCCAAAGCTATCCTAAAAGTTCTTCCTTTGAGGAAACTTTTTATTTTCTACCGTTATCTACATGTATTTGATTTACGATACACTTAAACGCGAGCATGCTGTGAATAGTCATTTTGTGAGTGGCCTTTACTGCACTTATAGTTAGAACCACACTTGCCATTCCATGTTACGTTGAAAATTGTAACTAGCATATAAAGAATGTCTTTATCTTCTACGCCGGAGCTATCTAGCATGCTTCCGATGTTTCTTGGATCAGTGCGTGGGTAGAGTGAGCCGGTCGACCTGGGAACGAGCCGGCAGCAATCTGGACGCAATGTACGCCCGCGCACAGACAAGACAGGTGGCGACGCCGTGGGCGAATATCATTACAGCAGCACATAGTGCTACGAAACCGAAGGCTGACGCTGAAACAGTAAATGATTAACTTATAATTTAAAATATCCAATCATATTTTTATTAAGTTTTTTTAATGGAAAAAGCATGGCTAACGAGCGTACGGGTCACCTGATAGTAAGTGATCACCGCCGCCCACGACACCGCGTAACACTAGAATAGCTACTGGTGCGTTGCCAGCTTTTGAGGTGGTTGGGCGCCGGAGCCCGACATTAACTAACGCGAAACGCAGTGGCATAAAGCCACTACTTCACGCCGGTTTTAAATGCCGGGGGTGGTAATGATCCGGTCGAGTCCTGGGATCTTGGGCTATATTAGTTTGACAAGAATGACATTATAACAATAAAAACTGATACAAGCAATTAGGTACGTACGGTATTTCATTTTATTTCTGACATTAAGTGTACGTATGTGTTGGTTGCGTTTTATTAATATTATCTTCTATAAACTTCTAAAGTTTACATCTTAATCACGAAATAGAAAAGATCAGATAAAATCTGTTATCTATTTAGAGTGTTTTAAAAAACGTGAACTAAAAAATAATAATTCAATTTTCAAAATCTATTTTTGCGTATGTGCAAATGGCAATTAAAGTCGGTAAAAATCTGACGATGAGCTAATTACTGACATGACATAGAGTGGAGTCAAGGTTAATAAAAATAATTTGTATGATTTGGATAGTCTTGATTAATCTTTTACGTGTTTTATTGAATAAACGTATATAAATCGACGTAAAGTTACTATTGTATTGAATAAATATTCTTTTATGTTGTTCAGTTTGCTATAAAATATAATACTGGAATGCCGTTCCCCACTTTAAATTAATATTTAAAGTGGGGAACAGAGTGTTTTAACACTAGGTGTGTCTTAACACTAGGTTTCCTCTGCGTACTTTGGTGTTTGCGGGATACAGCTACGCAGCAAACATACAGTAGTTGCAAGTATACAGCAAATCAACGAACAAATTATATTTTTATGGATATGTAGCGTGGCGCTGTAGTACAGCGCCAGACTGTTAACGTGATGATTAAGATCTCGATCCCCATCCTCGGGGGAATTAATTTTGTTCATGTCTCCGTTTTGGTAAGCCAAAGAGCGTCAGATATATAGTTCTGGTGCTTAAACAACACTATCAATATCTGGAATTTGGCCGGAAAGTGGAGAGCAGTATGTCTGGACACTGGGTTCTTTCTGCCTATCGTGCTATAAGCGGGATACAGTCCTTACTGATATTTATGTTAAAGTTCAATAACCGTTATGAATGTTATTTTCACAGGTGATTGTTTTCAGTGTTATTTCTTTTTATTTATTAAGCACAAGCAAAATTTATACTTACTGGTGTCATATTACTGTATATTCGTATTTTTTTTATGTACAGGTGATATAAAATGTATTTCTACATTAGTCACTGATAAAAAATTGCAAACGCAATGAAGAGTAAACATATCTACATCTATTACTAGTATAGGTAAAATGTTATATAATTAGGCTATAATAAATTGAATAATTTTCTATTACATTTTTCACTTTGATTAAGACATAAAATGTTTTTTTTTATCTGCTTCACGCTGTATCCCGCATATATGGCAGGGAAGGCAGAGGGAACCTGGGATCATAAAGATACTTCCATTTCCCACTTTCCGCCGAATTCCAATTCCTCTGGCCGTTTCTATTGAGTAGCCGTGGTCAAAGCCGCATCATTCGTTACCAGAGCAAGTAAAATAAAAATATTAAATATCTAATTTCCTCGAATAAGAATCGAACCCACAAGCTTTCGCGTTTACAACTTCGCTCTTGTACTCCTGCGCCAATACTGACCTCCATTAATAAATCAAAATAATTAAAGTAGTTAAATATTTACCTGGTTTATTCCAATCTAACGCCGGATATATGGCGGGTAAACCAACTCGATCTGTGCCACCAATTGCCCAGTAGAAAGCACTAAAGACGCCATACGCGAGGCCTGCGCCCGCGCCGAATATTGCGTGCGCTGCTCGAAGTGGGTGAGCCGTGAGGGCAAGCTCCAAGAGCATCACGAATGAGTTACCCCCATGCACGAGGATGTTTAGCGCATTAATTTCATGAATTCCTGCATATTGGAAAATTATTTATTATAAGTTTGTAAAGTTTGTAGAAATTGCAAGTGAGGCTTAGTGAGACATGTCTCCATTTTATAATCTCATTCTATGACATTTTTGAATTGAATTCTAGTAGCCAACATCAAATTTGTCTGACTGGTCATACTTTATACTTCAACTTAAATGATTTATCGAGTGGAATTTGAATTTAAAACCGTAGTAATGCGAATACACACAAACAATCTCTCATACGTTCACTCGTAAGTCGTACGTAATGATGCAATTTCAATGAGGCTTACTTGTTGAAAAATAGTACACTCACAAATTGTTTACTAAGTTCTTATCGTCACTTTTATTTTCTTCCTTTCGAATATAAGAAATTTCGTTGTTTAAAAATGTAATGTATGTGCCACGAAAAGTTTTAACAATTAAATACTTCTATGATATGATATATATAAGTATAGATATACAAGTCAACGTACTAGGATCATGAACCAACGTCCAATAGATGAGTGTGATGACGAAAGCAAGGTCAGTTGCGACAGTGTGAGCCAGCCAGTACGCCCGACATATTAATGGTGTCCTCTGTCGACGTGGCATCGGTATCTCTTCATCTTCACATGCTTTATGAAAATACAAAAAAA
>DWGR01005277.1:0-10490 GCA_018247715.1 Heliconius burneyi
ATGTAATTACAGTCACCCCTCGTGCCCCTGAGTCACGACTGGCCTCGAATTCCATACTAGTGCATAACATCAAACATTATTATTATCCTACCTTATTACCTCATATTCAATCTTCAATTCCTTTCAACCAGAAAATATTTAAAAAAAATATCAGTATAGAACAAAGTTCAACACAGAATTCCTATCAGAGCGAAAACGGAAATTGAAATAAATGCATGAGTGACTTCATCATGTAACTTCACTTGAAAAGAGAGTGCGAGTTATTAAGGATATAGAGCTGTAAAATGCAGACAGTCATTATTTGTTATGACGCTAACAAGTTGTTGGATCTTATCATGGAAGCCAATAAGGTATAATTTCCTTTTAAAGCTAAATATATATTTTGTCTTCCTTCAATTATTTAACTAATAATGAAACATGCTCATACAATTTAAAATCCTTTAAGTAACACATTAAAATATTTATTATATTTTTTTATTACGTGTTCGTGCTATTAATACGAATTATACCGCACTAGCAGAGTAGGCAGAGGGAACTTGGGAACCCAGTATTCTTGCTTAGTGGTGCTTTAGTAAGTAAATTATAGCAATGATATGAAGAGAGAACCAGTGTCGAATTATTGGGTGTGGATTGACGGAACTCAATACCGCTCTATGTCTGAAGATGGAGCCCACAACCATCGTATATGCTGTAAGATATATCCCATGGCTTACTTTTTCAACGTTATATTCCACACATAGTATTGTAGGAAGAGGGAACATAATGTTAAGTCACTCCGTCTCCCATTAGGATACTTCATACATTTGGGCATCGCGTGTGATAGTGGCAGACACTAATATTTTGAATATTTATATTACATATATTGTAAGTAATTTGAATACTTAGGGTTAAACTTGATTATGTAATATATATGTAGATGAAATTTACAGCTTGATAAATATTATATAGCTCTTACAGTCACGATCTACGAAGATAATACATATGGATATGAAGCGCTTTTCTTATTTTGGTATATAAAGTAAAGATTCTTTACTCATTTGTAACTTCATTTGTAAGATTCATTTTATTATTTTTAAAGATTTTTTAAAAATATTGAGTTATTTATTTTTATTTTTAATACCATTTTCAGTCTTATGCATCTCTGAGCAGGACAGGAAAGAAATTGTAGTCAAAATGAAATCTTTAAGGTATTTCTTACAATATTATGAAAATAAATTAAAATATTTGATTTATAACGAGTATCCGGTGTTCATTAATGACAGTTCAACATGGTATCTGTTAATGAAAAAGGTGTGGAATTCCAAATGAAACGTGTGATATTAAATGAAACAATTAACAGGAAGGGCGGGGCATGTTTCTCCGAATTGACATTTTATGACTAGTGTGCTTCTATTTTATAACATTCATTACAACATGTTAACAGCTTCACGCTGTATCCCGCATGTAACAGGGTCGGTGGAGGTAACGGACGGAATGGCGGATATCAACGCCGCACTCTTGTCTTGACACCAGAGCGGAGAAATTAAAATATTACTCTTTGATAATCACGTTTACAAACACGCGCCTGTGCCTTGATAACCTCTTGTTATAAACAATATTTCTTTAATTTTATATTGCCTTACTTTTTTATGTAATTTTTACTTACAGCATGAATGTAGCGCTTAATTTTTTTTATCATTTTTTATGCCAGTCTTGTAACACTGTCCTAACATAATTTAATTTTGAACGCTTTTAAATGTTTTTGTATTTCTCTTTTCTTTTTCGAACTTGAGATGTTAGCCCTATTGGCTTTTACAGCGTATAAGGGGGTAGGGAAAAATGCACTCTGTCTGTTAACAAATTGCTGACGCTATTAGTGGTTGCTTGAGAGGATGTCGACGGCAGTCCACTGTCACTGTCAAAAAAAGAAGAAAGCGAAAATTAAAATCAAATTAATTTCTGTATTACACCAGAGCGAAGAAATCGAAATATAAACGTAAATAAATATTTAACTTCCTCGAATGGGAATCGAACCCAAAATCGTCGCGTTATAGTCACAACCTTGTGACGCTACGCCACAATGGCCTCACTTATTACTTAGAAAAAATGGCCGGTTAATTCTAGATATAATTTAAGTTATTGAACCGTTTTGAATAATTTATGTAAATTTTCCAGTTCGTGAAGAATTTGTCAAGCATTGAAAACAAGTTTTTCTCATTTACGCAATTCATTTAGCCCCAAGTCCATTACGTTAATTTTTTACTTAGTTTTCTTATAATAGAATTGAAAAAAAGTCCGAGCAATACCTATTCGTTTTTGTTCAAAAATTATATCTAAGTTGGATATAAGGGAGTGTAACTCGTGAGTGAAACTGAAAACGCGACACCCATTCTAAATGAGGCGAAGCGCGGCGTTGAGTTCCGCCACTCAAGACGCAAGGCCTTAAGATGTCGGCGTAAAGTCGGGGACGGGAATATCTTAATGGGTATGACGTATCCAAACACTAAGTTCTCAGGTTTTCTCTGCCTAACCTGCTGTATGTGGGATATAGCGGGAAGCTAAAAAAATTTAAGTTAAAATATTTTTTATATTAAACAAAAACTTAGCACCTTTAACTTTATTACTCAGGAAAATTGTTTAACAGCTTTTCATTTAAATAAATGTAAGCAATATTTTCTCTAATTTATAAGAGCAGAGTGAGATTTACATAATAATTACATCCAGCTTTTATATGCACAAGTAAAATATAACATAAATCGCATTATAATAAAAAAAGTCTGTTCGACGAACCGAAGACACTGAAAATTTACAGGGAACTCTCGAGGAGGTCTGCAGCTGAGGCCGAATTTCCGTCGTGGCCGTGAACAAATCATTTTACCGGATCATTCGACGTTTGAGAGTCTACTTCAGAATAATTACGCCCGTCAAAGAACACAGTACTTTTTACTTACTCAATAAAAAAGCATATATTTGGTCATTATTATTTAGAGTAAGGCAGGGAGAATCCAAGAATCGAATATACATAAATGCACTCTGTAAGTTTTTATATGCTTTTCTTTAACTTGACGCATCCAATACAATCAGTAACATATTTTTTTTCAAATCTTGCTATATAATTCTCAAACATTTTTAGATATTCAATTTTATCCGACTTCAACGTAAGAGAGAGTAAAGTATATACATATGTACGTAGACCGATAAACAACTAGATATGCATATCAAAATAGAAGTTAGTTTTTCTTTATATACTTATATTATACAATGATGACAATATGAGTATGATTAACTAAGTAGCTAAGCGAGTGGATTAAATATTATCTAATAAATATTATAAGCTAACGAACCAAATGAAGCGCACCAAACCGCTTAATTATATCCAAATTATACAAATGTTTACATGAATTGTAGCTTATGTGTTATTCTGGTGTATAAATTATATTACTGTAAAGTCTTATCTAAATCCGTTTAGCAGTTTTTGTGTGAACCTTCCATGCTCACAAACTTTTACAATTATAATATTAGAAAGACAGTAGGATAGAAGAATATAAAGGTTTGTGATTTGTGATGTTTCGCTTTCATGTAAAAACGAGTAAACGGCTAAACGGATTTTGATGAAACTTTACTTTTATCTAAATCGTTTTAGTCGATTAATCTCAGATTTGAGAATACTGCTATTATTTTACAATAACTAACAAGCGAGCGAAGTCGCGGGAGGGTCGCTAGAAGCAAATATCTGAGAAGTATGTTTATTGGAGACTAGAGATACTAGATTTGTGGAGAAAGGTATATTTTTTTGCACTCTATTGATTTTTGTATTTTATATTCAATCACTTTTAAATATATTACTGCACAGTTATTAGGTCCTCTATAATTTCAATTTGAATTACTTGTAAAGTTTTATATGTCAAACAGTTTCAAAGGGTAAGTAAAGTTTTTTGAACTGGCCTGGTCATAAAATCTTATCCCGAAGTAACATCGTGTTAAAGTTTTAGTCAAGTATTTAATTACTACCGTTTCAGAGTTTCTTCGGGCAGAATAATGACCAAATGATTAGAGGCCACGGATGATCCGTCTGATCCTTAATTTACAATTAAGAGCAAAGTAAATAAATGTGTTTCAATTTTATCTTATATGACTAAATTTGATTTAAAGCTGAGAAGGCCAAGGACAGTTATGTAAGTTACATGGCCAGTTCCAAATATATGGAAATGGTGGCTTTTTAAAAAAACCATTTGTGTTCGTCTTCGTTACTTATTTTTTTAAGCAGATCCTCAATTTCTTCAGAGTAACGTATTTTATGAAAGAATCATTGGATACATTTTCTTTATTTTACCTGCTCTGTACGTCATCGTCGTACTTAATACAGAATTTTATTTAACAAACAAAGGTCCCACTGGAACTGGAATCATGACGTAGCGAATATTTTAAATTATCGATCAAAAGTCATCTGGAAACGAAGTAAAACTGAGCACATTTAGTATTTACATTGGAAATTCGGAAATTTCAGTTTAGCTTTATGGCCTTGCCCTCAAAATTAAACTTAAAATGTTTCTTATTGAAATAGGATCATTTGATAACCTAAAATTCTCATTCTGTCAAACTTAAATATGTTGTAAAAGGCTACTCGTGGCGCAGGAGAAGAATAGGATGTGGAATCGGTTACCAGTCAAAGAAATGAAATATATGTTTTTTCGTTTCATCACTCTAGTGTTGCAAAAGCACGACGCTTAGTTTCGCCACTCCACAATTCGGCGGAAAACGGCACGTCTGGTGTGGTCCTCTGCCTACCCTGTGTGTGCAGCATGTGTCGGAATGAGTTTTTGATAAATGTGATGATGTTTTTTATGAGATTAAATTAAAATTATATTAAATCAGTTTCACGCTGTATCTGTTATGTCACTCCGTTCCCCACTTTCTGCCAAATTCTGGGGGCATTGTATGAGATGATTTCATTAAATGTATTGCATTGTATTAATTTTTGAATAAATGTAGTTTAAAATGTTATAAAATATAGCGTTTAACTGGTTATTTTATTATAATAATTCAAAAGTTAGAAGTTTGTCAGTTTGTCTTTTGAAAACTTCTGAAAAATTGAGCAGATAACAATAATTTTCACAAGAGATTCGATAGAGCGGACTATTAGATAGGTACTGTTCTAAAGAGTAGAGCTAACTTCTTAATGTAAGTCTTATATCCGCTCGTGTTGAAAGTTTAAGAAAACTTTGTCTACACTTTAATCTTTTTTACTTTTAAATTTCAAACTCCTAAATTGTCATAAGAGTGTACACTCTTTAGCAAACTAAAATTGCAATTAAGTAGAATTAATTTGAAATTACTATTTAAAATGAAGTGATCGGCGAAGTTTCCATACCTTCCCGTTGGCAAGATAATAAGCAAAACTTTCTTAAAATCGAAAATCAATTAAATAATAATACGTAATTAAGCAATTCTTTGATTCCGCAATGGATATCGGGTCTACCGGATCTGAATACTGGAATTAAGATCAACGTCGTTCAAACACTGCTTGAAAGTAGTTGAGACAATATTTTTTTAGATTTCTACATAGAAACATTTATTTTTTTCTATTCATACTATACGTATATAAACATAAAAAAAATTTAAGCGCTACTCGTCTTTTTAACGTATTTTCTTTTTACAAAATAGATTGAAGTCGTTTATAATTCATTATTTCAATGAAGATTGAAGGAACACGCCAAAGTTTCTTTTTGTTAAAAGTTTTTATTGCCGTATATTAATTTTATCTAAACTAAGGAGAAAAATAAATTGTTTTACGTCGGAAAAGGAGCTACATTAATATTTTTTACTACACATTGGAATTAGGGAAATTGCGGAGTTGAGTTACGACATGAGATAAAAATATTAAGCAAATCGAGTGGGAATCAAACTTACAACGTGTCACGTTTACAGTTGCACGCATGTGCTCCTGCGCCACTATTGGCTTCAACTTCTTCATCTCCGTCTTAATAATCCCATATTGTACATATGTACTTAGGTTTCTATCATTGACTTTAACATTAAGTCCTAAAACGTAGTCATACCAGGTCTTAGATCACTTGCACATATTATGCGTTGTCGTCTAATTTCCACACGTGTACAATTTTTTTTAAAAATTTAACTTCCAAGATTTGATTATAGACAAACACGGGGACAAGCTAAGTTAAAGCTTAAAAAAATACTTATTGTGGAACAAATCTGACCGTTGTGGCGTAGGGGTATACTGATGTGACTGTAACGCGAGGGTCGTGGGTTCAACACGCTATGCCTTGAAAAGTCGGCGGTAAGTGGAAATGGAACTTCTTAACACAAGGTTCCTTCTGTCTACCCCACCGAATGCAGAATACAACCTAAAGCAGTATAGTATACTATCATATTATTATAATACAGGGTAAAATCTTCTCTTCTTCTCCTTCCAATACTCGACTATGCTGACGTGTGCTATTTGGATGTGACTGAGGAGTTAGCGCCTTCAAAATCTGGCTATACGCTTTATTTATGGTTTACGTAAGTATGATCATGTTTCTCAATTTCGAGCTCAACTTAACTGGCTCCCAATTCGTCTTCGACGTGATATGCACATCCTTACATTCCTTTTTAAAATACCTAACTACCAGAATTTTCCTGCTTATCTGCGTTCCCTTTTTACCGTACTTCCCGCCCCCACACGCTCAAGGCGGTCATGTGTCATTCCGTCACTTGACATACCGAAGAGTAATACCAAATTTATGCAAAAATCTTATTCTGTGTATGCCCCATCCCTCTGGAATCAACTACCTAATCCTATTCAGAAAATTCCTTCCTCAATGTCCTTTAAATCCAAACTAAAAAAACATTTATTAGCAAGTGTGAATGATTAAATTAGTTCAGTACTCTTTAATTTGACTAACTCACTCGATCATGTTCTTTTTTTGTATATACCTATATATTTATAGTTAGCATGAATATGTTTATATATTTATAATTATATATAATTATATATTTATTTATATGTATGTATTTTATGTATGTATAAATGTTTGTATATATAATTTATTTTCTATAGATACTTTGTTTTATATTTATAAATTTTTAATATTATATACATTTTTTTTTATTCTATTTCTTTATTTTTAATTGAATTAATGGTCTCTACACCGCAACTTGCTTCTCATTTTCTCATTTCTTATAGAGATAAGCCCACCATTGTAAACTATCTTTACATTTTATTTATTTCTTTGTGTTTTTTTTATTATATGGAATAAAGAATATATATAAAATTACAAGTGTGTGACTTTCACCGAGACAGCTTATGTGCTCGATTCGTACTTGAGGAAATGAAATTTTTAACAAAAGAGTCCTAAAAAATTCGGTGAAAATTGGGACTTCGGGGAAACATGGGATTTTAAAGATGGTGGGTAAAACCCACGCAGCGTGTTTGATAACATCTAGATCTAGTTACATTACCTATATTGATTCTATTTGCGACATAGTGATAAATAACTAATTAATAAATCTTTTTTAAAACTAGCTTTCTAGACAATTTTTTTCAATTACTCATACCAGGTGCGTTGTACAAAATAGACCGAATCGTTGCCGTTGCCATTCTCAATAAAAAAAAAATATCTTCTCGCTACATCCCGCATACAGTAGGGGTAACCTAATGTAAAGACATTCCATTCCCCACTTTCCGCCGAATTCTGAAGGCATTGTGTGAGTAGCGGAGCTCAACGCTGCGCTTTTGCCTCGACTCCGTGTATTTTGGATGAACAACAATATATGCATACAATATAGCATTAGAATTGAATTCGTAATCAAAATTTCTTGTCGTAATCAAATCATTTTTCATTTTCCAACGGATACTGGAGAGCCGAATGAACCTTGCAAGATTTTTCATACTGACAGGGAAAGTTAAATAAAAGCTTGTAATATATACCTAATTCATTTGCGATTTTCCATTGCGGGCAAATTAAAGGGTCTATCATATTTGTAGATTTGTTTTATCTCGAACATCGGTATTTCTTTTACACAAAATTAATTCACAGATTGTGATATAAGTAGAATTAGTTATATTTTTTGCGTAAATATTTTTAAATTTAAGCTTAAAAGCTTTTAAGTCAATTATCAATTTAAGCATGCTCACTACACGCGTCATGATATCGCGCGGCTATAAAACGTGAAGCTGACTTTTTAAATTTTTGTTATAAAGTGTCGTAAAGTATCGTGTCGTAAAGTTATATGATAAATATAATCTAAGGAATGAAAGTTGTTTAAATTTAAAAAAAAGAAGTTTATTTTTAGTGAAGGTTAGGTTACGCGTACGCGGTAGACGTGTAACGTCTCAATGGTAGACGCGTAACGTTTAATTTAATGTGTAAGGAAGTAAGCTATAAATCGTTCGCAGAGTGAAGTGCTCATTAATTCTAAAAGACGCAAAAATGCGAATGTGTATTAAAAACTCGGCATCATATATATAGAGGTTAAAATAATTTGCTGCCAGTGTTGCTATCGAGTTGCAGCGTGTACTCGTAGCACTCTTGATTTAGTGTGCCTTAATCAACTTAGCTCGAGGTAGCAGCTGTGGGAAGGATTTACTACCGAAGCCTGTGAAGCCCATAAATATATCGTCATATATACTTGTACTGTTCTATAAAGTTATTACATTCAAAAATAATCCAATTGTAAATTTTGAAATAAAACATTAAAGAAAAAAATCTTTATTACTTGACTGTAAAAGCGCTTAGGTATTAAATAGTTATAAAAATGGTAAATGAACAAATTATACATTAAAATGTTACGTAAATGTAAAAAAAACTAATAATGTTGCAAAAATTTAAATAAGCTGAACTTAAAAAAACCTTTTGAAAACAAGCTTCCTAGATATATTTTTCATAGTATATTATATAATATTTATATTTGTTTTTTACAAATGAAGTGCTTTCATTTAATACTCATATTAGGTGGATTGTGAAAAAAAAAATCTTTTCTATTATTTTATTACAGCGGCCATTTTGGATGAACAACAGAACTGACATATGCAATTTAATTATCATCAGAACTGTGAGTCAAATTGAAGTTGAAAAGATTTTAAGCTAAAACATCAAACAAGACAAAACAAGTTTGTAAAAATGACCATATTTTATTAGTACGGAGTAACTTTAATGTACTAATTATATTGTTAATTCAAAGAACACCAAATTTAGGCAAAATATGGTAACCTCAAATTCGTTAAGCCCATACCTAAATATACTGCTAAATGTTGCTTGCTTACTTACTCATGTTTACTTCACATTATGTGAACGTTACGTTTTGTGATATTAGTGTTAATATTGTGGTAAACAAATATGTACATTTACCATATTTACATGGGTTCTGTATAAAGTTTGCTATCTCCACACATATCCTGTGTATTTTAATTAAATTCGCCCACACATTAGTTCCAGAGCCTCGTGTTGTTATAATTTGCAATTTACAGATTATCTATGAACAAACATTGATAAAAATGCATCGCTCTTTTATTGACAATCGTTATCGATAACTAAGCTCTACTTACAATGCAGCTACACGAGCTAGATTGCCTTTTGTTTGTTCTATTTATATTTATTTTCTTGAAGTGAAAAATTATAAAAGATTAATACTAGTGAAGTTACTGCGTAACGACTGAATGTTTTGATATTAGACTCTATTTCTCTATTCTACTTCGTAAGAAGACGTGAAGCTATAGTGTATTTCATGTTAACAACAAATATTATATAAAAAATCACAACAGATTCTGTAAGCTCAAAAGAAGGAAAACTTTAAATAGCGGCCGCCCCAAAATCCACGAAACTTGCGTTAGTTGTACTGTTGTGTTCCACTGCTCTCTATAAACAGAAACAAAGGAGGAATCTTTAATTAAACTTATTGTTTATGTAAATACTTATAAAAAATAATTTCGCAAAGAAATGATTACAAATAATATTACAATGTAATATAAGGTCTTGGAGATATTTTATGAGCTTCGATTAGCTGACAATGATACTCGTTTGATTGGATTATTGTGAGGTGAGAGTTGAATAGTCCTCTCATCAATAAGAGCTGCCGGAAAATGATCTTTATTTATATGGGCCTATTGAATAGAATCAAGACTATTGAGACACAATCAGTATCCAAGTAGATAGATGCCTTCATAACTGGTAATATTTTTATTACAGTTTAAATATATTTTTTTTCTTTATTACTATTTTCTATATAGCTAAGGTATTATATTGAATTGAAACTCGTATATTAGTTTGATAAAATGTCTCGAATGGGAATCGAACCCGGTTTATTTTGTAAGCGCTATGGGTTGTGGGTTCACTAGCCTTGAACTCTATATTAAGGGAAACATGAAATATTATTATTATTCTACCTTTCATTATTTTTTATTCATCCTTCAACTCTTCTTACCTACAAAATACCAGCAAAAAAAAAGTTCAATACAAAATTCAATTTCTCTCTATTAGAGCGGAGGCGGAAATTCAGACAAATGCTTGAGT
>DWGR01005278.1:0-10490 GCA_018247715.1 Heliconius burneyi
CAGTAATGATAAGGTTATCAGTGGTGTTCAATAGTCGTAATAAGATTGTTCGTGTGCAGTAAAGAAGATTTATATTATTACTAGAATTTAAGACGTAAAATGGAAAATACCGTTTTTTCCACACTCTAATTTCAATTCATTTTATTATTTAACTTAAATTAAGCGGAAATTGAAGAGCGAAGTGGCTTAACCCTAAGTTGGGATTGAAGCTGGAAAAAATATATTCGCCTAAGATATATCTTATTACGTAAAATTACTGAAATTTCCGTAAAATAGAGAAATTTCATTAATATTCTGCTAAGAGGAAACTATTCATTTTACTCCAAATTACCACAATAATTACTTAATTTACATCGTCAAGGCGTAGCAATTTTATGAAATGTGCCACAGAATTTAATATATAGTCATTTATTTGAGTTCTTCAGTTATGTAATAGCAAATTATTTATTATTATAAAACATACTGTATAAAAACGTGTAATTCGTTTGGCTGAAGGCCCTTATATCAGAAAGTACAGGTTCATATTTGAAAAAGATATACCCGGCTTCCATCGCGAGCGGAGCGGACCCATTAAGGACTACGTTGAACTCGCAAGAGTAAACTGTATATGTTATTTTGTACCTGTCTTATACCTGTATTCAAGGTTACTTAAGCACTTTGATTATGTGATGGCATATGCAACTCTCAATCCTTTCCATTTGACCAAGCGGGTGAATCCGTAGGTGAAAGCTAGTTATAAAATACTCCTATAGTAATATTAACATCGAAGAAATTAATTGTAATAATTAACGTTAGTTGAGCTTCATTATTTCTTTTTAAAATTATATAAATTAAATCAGCTTCTCGCTGTATCCCTTACACTGCAGAGAAGGCAGAGGGAACCTAGTGTTAAGACATTCTGTTCTCTGCTTTCCGAGAAATTTGGTTCATTTAATTTAATTTTTAATTATTGTTATGATTATCGCGACAATGCAAGCGAAAAATTAGTAAAAAACAATTCGGAGATTAATATTTCATATAGATTTATACCCAATGTTGAGACACACTGCTACTATTGAGATATTTCCGCTCCTTACTTTCGAAGCCAAATTTACCAAATTAATTTTAATTTTACCAAATTAATTTTACCAAATTTACGAAGCATTGCGCGTTGAGTGGCGGAACTCAACGCTGAACTTGTCTCGTTACCAGAGCGGGGAAATGAGAATATTAAATATTATTATATTTTTAAATATAACTAATAATATACTTGAGGCTGGCGTAGCGCGGGGGCACAAAGTGTGACTGTATAGTCGCCTGGTCGTAGGTTAGATTCCTACTCGAGGAAATGAAATATTTATTTATATTTATACTTTCATTTCTTCGCTCTGGTGTTAAGGCAAAGCGCAGGGTTGAGTTCTGCCACTTAACACGCAATGCCTCTAAAACTATTAAGAAAGTGGAGAACGGAGTGTCTTAAAACTACGTTCCCTTTGCCTACTCTGCTGCTTGCGGGGTTTAGCGTGAAGCTGATTTACTTTTAAATATTACTATACCTTCTATTATCAAAATTAGATAAATACTTAATAATTTATTTTTTTTCTATTAATCTCCATTTAAAGAAAAACGTATGCTTAAATTAAATCGAAATAATAATAATGAAAGATAAAACTACATTTGGGGGTTGACTGTGTTATAACTTCCGCTAATGGAGACCCTTTTCAACCCTCTAAGTGATAACGATTATGAGCCTTTTGTACGGTAGTGTTATTTTATAAGAGACCACAAGTTATTTAATATTAAATGTGTTTGAAGCCATCTTAGCGCAGCAGCACAATGTTTGTCTACTAACGCGACGCGATGGTTCTAGTTTTGATTACTACTCCATTGAGTTTTAAATAATAATTATATATTATTTCAATTTGCGTCCACGAAGCCGTCGTAGCGCAGTGGCACAAGGATATGACTGTAACACGACGGTTGTGGGTTCGATTCCCACTCGAGGAAGTACGTGTAAACGTAAATATTTATTTACATTTGTATTTCCATTTTCTTAGCTTTGGTGTCGAGGCAAAGCGCGGCGTTGAGTTCTGCCACTCAACATGTAATGCCTCCAGAATTCGGAAGAAAGTGGGGAGCGTAGTGTCTTAACACTAGGTTCCCTCTCCCTACCCTGCTGAGTGCGGGATACAGCGTGAAGCTGATTTTAATTTCCTTTTAATAATTCATTTTTATTTTTGTTGCTTCGCACTGATAATAAGACAAAAGGCAATGTCTTGAAAATTGGGCGAAAAGCAGAAAATAGAATTTCTAAACACTGAAAACCTGTTAAATGCGGGGTACAGTTTGAAGTTAACTAAAATAAAACGTTACTAGCTTAGTCATTCATTTATATTCTCAGTTTAAATGCTACAGCTTTCTGTATGATGTATACAGATATTTTTTTAATATCAGCGTTTTGTGGGGAACGGAAATGCCTTATGGAAACGGACTATTTATTCGGCGGAAATTGGGGGACGGAAGTGTCTTACCACTAGGTTTCCTCCTAACTGCACCACAATCTATATAATCGACGACCACCAACCCGAATATTGGCACGAAGGAGACATTCAGACTATTCAGAATATTCGCACTATAGACTGATCGAAGTTCAACTCACATAAAAAAACAAACATTATTTAAACTGGCATAACGCAAGAGTAAGAAAGGTATAGACGATAATAGACTTTGGCGCATCGCAACTCAAGAGAACACTAGGTTCCCAGGTTCCCTCTACCTACCATGCTATTTGCTTGATAAAGAGTGAAGCCATATCCACAAAATTCGAAAGTTACATAAAGAAGAAACCAATAAACTTCTGCTACGCCATGACAGTTTCACAATTTCGAGCAAACGTGATCAAAGGAAACATTAAAGATATTTGCGTTCTATATATGCGTATAAACTCTCGTCATTAATTATAAGGGATGGAACGGGTTATATTTGGGAATAGATTGAGGAATTGTACTTAAATAATATTATGTTTGGTCCAACGGTATGGCACTTGTTATTATGTGATTGTATTGTTTTCTTATTTACCTTATTTGGTAAAATTCGGATTTTTGCCCTGGTTAAGAAATGGAGAATATACCATACATTTATTCTTATTTCTTTTAGAATATATATCTACAAATTATTAAAAGAATATAATAAATTTTCAATACTAATGTGATAATGATAAGAATATCACAAATAATGTCAATTGAATTTAAAATTTTACCGCTAAGACACTTCCATTTCCCACTTTCCGCCAAATTTTCCAGGCATTGCGTTTGAATTGCGGAACTCATCTTTATGTTTTGCCTTTATACCAGAGTTAAAAAATGAAAATATTAAATATTTCACTCCTCCGATTGGAAATCGAACCTCAACAGAAAAAGATTTAAAAATATTTTAATCTATTAATCTAATAATTATTACCATAAGCAATCGGTTATCCTTTTGTTCTAAAACTATAGTCTTGATACTTGTAACGTTTTCACCAATGGCTGGCGTCAGATGATAATTCGAGAGTTGGCTCTTACCCATCTCAGTCTCTCATTTTCACATAAAATACGTGCTCTTATGATACTTAAATGCACGATTCAGGATTTAACTGAATAGAGCTTATTTAAAGCGTCTACTAAATAAACTTTTTCTTTGCCATTTGTTAGGTTAATTGTATTTGGCTTGGGAGCTACGGAAGTTTGAAAGCTCAGTTTTTGAATGCAATTTAAAATGGGTAGTTTCTATTGTATACATTTCAATAGCTTAAAAAATGTATAATTTCAAAACTTTCTAAAGCCGTCGATGTCTTCCCGATGGATATCGGTTCGATCCCCACTCGGGGGAGGAAATATCAGATATTTTTATTTTTTCACTCTAGAATATGGACAAAGTTAGGCGTTGAGTTTCACTACTCAACACAGAGTCCTTCTGTCTACCAGTGGGGGTACCTATATATAAATTTATTAAGTTTTTCTAAACGCAGATCTAAAGTCACAGCGGAATTAAACATAAAATATCGTGATATTTAATGAAATTTAACCATAATTATAGAAAATAATTAAAATTGAAAACCGAGCAAGAAATAAATAAGCATTTGCTTACTTATAGTAGTACTTCAAGTCAAATCAATTTGACAATAAATCCTTGCAGTTAACAACTTGGCCGAGCTCCAAAATGAAGATACAAATAGATTCAAAACGGCAATTAACGACGAACATCGCGAAACATGTTCGCAAACAACCTACTAAAATGCAATAAAATTCCGACCCGCCAGTCATAAATTTTAAAGTTCATTTTAAAACTTTTCTGGAGAAATATTTTTGTTGCAACTACAGTTGTTTTCGTTATCGCTATCGAATGCGTAAAATAATGTTATGGTAAATAACTATTGGTATTGATGTAATGTTTAATGTCATTGGGATTGATAGAGGGACCCTAGAGCTCCATTAATTTTCGACACATTCGGTGTTGAGAGGCGGAACTCAAAGCTGTGCTTTGTCTTGATATCAGATCGAGCCCATGTAAAATAATTGATTCCTCCGAGTGGACATTGGACCCATGACAGCTTTTTCTTTTTTACCCATCAGTCTCCTATCTTCATTTTATGTAAAACGTGAAATAGGCGAAGTTTTTTTCTGCTCAACTGACATGCTCGAAACACCGTTAAAGAAAGAAACTGAAGAAATATCACGAATATACTCACTATTTCTAGGGAGTATAATAATAATATGCGTTACCGACGGATGGATAGGTTCAATTATATCTATTTTTGGCCACTAGAGCGCTTTTCAATTATTTTTAATGACAGTTTTAAATAATTAAATTTGAAGTTGTAACAATAAGAATATAACAATACAATATTATAAACTTAAATGTAAGGAGAACTACTCTTTTCTCTCAAAAAAGAGAACCTCTTGTTCTTATAAAAAAAAGACATGAGAACATCTAAAAAAAAACACGAGGGCAGGCAAGCGATCAAAAGGCCACCTTTATTTGGGTCACAAGTGGTCCACTGGCCTGAGCCACCCTGCAACACACTGGACCAGGCACCCACTCAGTTAATCTATAGAATGTTAAATATTTTTTTATTATTATTTTCTTACTTCTACTGATTTTCCTTTATAATGAAAGATTTTAGGTAGTAACACATTTATTTCTAAAATCTCAAACGAAATACTGTCTCGTTAACGTATAATGGACATAGCAAAACATGGTTAGGGTAACGTATTTTAAAGACTATTTATTCATGAGCTCCCGAGAACATTACAGTATGCTTCATAATTTAGTTAAGATACTTTAAAAGTAATTGTTCGCGTTCACATTGTTATCACTATTTGGCGGAATCTTTATTACCCGATAACCGTTTTGAATTATTATTTGTAGTAGAGGTATAGTGATTTATTATTAGTAGAAGTGACAAAACAGAGGCCGTCGTGGCCTAGTGGCTCGTGGATGTGACTGTAAGCGCGACGGTTGTGGGTTCGATTGTCACTCGGATTTTTATGTTTTGGTAACGCCTATCCTCTGCCTATCCTGCTGTGT
Organism: Heliconius burneyi; assembly: GCA_018247715.1. NCBI lineage: Eukaryota > Metazoa > Arthropoda > Insecta > Lepidoptera > Nymphalidae > Heliconius > Heliconius burneyi. The sequence goes on from DWGR01005278.1 coordinate 5,548, forward strand.
ACGGGATACAGCGTGAAGCTAAAAAAAGCTAAAAGTACGGCGTTGAGTTCCACGGAATACCTTATACTAGATTTTATCTGCCTTTCCCGCATTGCGGTTGATAGTATAAAACTGTCAAAAAGCTAGTGTTTATTAACTTATTTTAATTAGCTTATTTTAATGATCAAAATAAACAGCTTCACGCTGTATCCTTTACACGGCAGCGTTGGCATAGGGAACCTAGTTTTAAGACACTACGTTATCCACTTTCTACCGAATTCTTATTTTAATTTATATATGTAAGTAAAAACATAAATAGTCACGAAACTTTTCATCGTATTTTCACTTTCATATTAATTTAAAATATTTTGAGAAACTTTTATATATTTATCTCTAAACGCAACTATTTACATTTGTTGAATTACTGTCAAGAGTGACATTTTAAAGATATTTTGAAGTTTACTTTTCAATATTATCTTTTACAGAACATTTAATATTATTTCTAAGCTACGATTACAAATGAACTTGTATGTAATTCCTGTGCCTAAGAGGTCTTGGAACACGATCGTGGGTTCGAAGTCTCAGAATATAATTTATTCGGAAAAATTATATTTAATTATTTTTCTTTTCCCGCTTTGGTAAACAAGTCGCGGAACTAAACAGAATGCGTTGTCTCAAAAATTAGGCAAAAAGTGGGGAACGGTGAGTGAGTCTTAACTTTAGATTCTGATTCTTTAGATTCTATTTCATATTTCACACACATTGTATATTTTTCAATATTATGTATAAGAAAGAGCCTTTTATAACATCTTTATTTATTTTTATTGTTACATTGCGTGATATAAAAAACAATAATATTCTAAAAACAATAATATGATATACTCTTATAGTTTTTTTCTTTAAACGCTACGTGTTGGAAGTCACAATCCCAAGAATATAATAGTTTAAATAAAAATAAAAAACATTTATAAAAAGAAATCTGCCTATATTTTATGTTTGATCAAAAACTATATTTACACAAACCAACCTTAACTAAGGTATCAATAATATTATACATGTTGGTAAAGTAGAAAACGTCTGGATATTTCACCCCGAACCCTCGCCTCTAGGAAACCGCCCAAGACGCGCAAGTTCGAATCTCGTATGTCCTAATTTTATACACATTCTTAAAACATTTTTATTTATAAATAAATTAAACTTTTTTTGTAGCTTTACAAGGTATGCAGTACGTAGACAAAGGAAACGTGGGAGTTTCCCACTTTTCGCCGAATTCTTGACATATTGCGCGTTGAATTTTGATAGGTGGAACTCAAGATCTAATCAAGAACTAGACCGTGGAAAATGTAATTATTAAATATTTTACTTCATCTGAGTAGGAATCGAACCCACAAGCACAGCACAAGCAAAGCACATACTTTTGTGCTTGTGGCATGGACGTCGTAAAATAATTTAATTATAAATATTTCTAAGTAAATTCATTGCATTGTACATACACTTAAAATTAAAATAACTAAAAACTTAATGTAAACTCTATCTCACGTCCACATGATCCATCAAAAATGCAATATATGCAGCTTAATATGCAAAATGTATTAAGTAAATCGATTGCGCCGTTCTCTGATTAAATTATACACTGCATAAAGACTTTACACTACTCTATGCGATAGGAGGAAGCGGATTGAGATAATAAAATAAATTCGGTTGGTCGAGGCCGTCGTGGCGCAGCGGCACAAAGGTATGACAGTAACGCGACGGTTGTCGGTTCAGTCCCCACTCTTGTTTGTTTTACGGAATTGGCGCGAAAGACAAAGAAAAGCCCTTGGATGACGGAGTAAATGAGGCCTCCATGTAAAACTTTTAATTTACCCCAAAATCACCTAATCGGTTAAATATAAATAACTGTTTGTAAGAGATTATTGAAAGTCATAGATCGAAAGTATATGACATAATTAAATTTATTAGCAGTCTATTGGTTGATTTACTTGTAAATTGAAAAAATTTTCCCAGACTTACAAAAATATACGTTTAAGTAAAGACTAGATCATAGTAATAAAATAAAACAAAATACAAACAATCTTAAATTAATAAAACGTATCGCTTATGATGAACTTTGAAAATATAACTTCAAAAATTACCACTTGAATAAGATTCTTCATAGAGCTGCCATTTATATCAGATATTATAACAGATAAAAAAATCATCATAGATTAGTTATTTATAATATCAGATATAAAAAAATAAGACTTAAAAAAATAAATACTCTACAAAAGCTGATCGCTTGTAACGTAGACCACTCTCAATATCGTTGATCCCTAATACAATACGGCGAAACTGCCTGGAACGATATTTATTTTCCTCACAGTCATCAACACGACGCAATTGCGGTTCACAAACGATTTATGAACATGCTCTTACACTATATAAACTTTACAATATATGAAAGACACTATCGTTTGGTAGTTAAATAAAACGCGATGGTTGTGGGTTCAATCCTATTTTAGGAATGCTTATATTTATATGTATAATTAATAATAGAGAATAAAATGAAATTTAATATATACTTTTGTTTTATAAGCTCCGTGCTATATTCAACACATAGCAGCGTAGGTAAAGGTAACCTGGGGTACTAGTTAAGACAAGGCCGTCACACCTTGTCATCAGAGCGAGGTAATAAAATCTGGAGTGGCAATGGGAATCTCAAGTGGGAACCGAACCCACTGTCGCATTTAAACTCGTACATATGAGTATGTACCCCTGCACCACAACTTTTGAAGTTTCGCTACAAAATCCAAAGCAAATTCAACAAAAATGTCATTATTTACAATTACGACCAAATAAATGTCAAGATTGCAGTTATATATGCGTGCAATAAATTTTGGCGAAAAATATAAAAAATAATAATGCTAACTATATTTTAAGCCGGTGCTTATTTTATCTTGAAACTCGCACGAAATGATACGAAGCACCCTTTGTTGAAATACTAACGGTTTCACAACTGCGCTTATAAATGTGGTAGTTAATAACTTCCTTAGAACATACTGATTGTGAAAAAATATTTATAGGTGTCAAATAAGTTATTGATTGAAAAAAGTATTTGTTTTATGTAATATTTTTAGCCTCGCTCTAATTAGACAAAGCTCGAAGTTGGTATCCGCACTCCCACATGTCTTCGAGTACAGTATTAACAATATGTTCCCTTTCGAAAAATAATGAAACTGTAAAGAAAATTTTCAATATAATTAATAATATTACAATCTATTCTTATAATAAAATCGTAACGGAAGAGTGTCTGTGAAGATATATATATATCAAAAAAAAATTGGGGGCCTTTATTAATGTACGAGTAATTCAAAACAATTATTTTTATGTTTTTGTCTGCCTGTGTGATTGTTCACATTAATCTCAGAAATGGCTTAACCGATTTAATTGGTGTTTTTAGGATTAGACTCTAACACGTTCAGTGTCCTTATTTCAAACGTTTTTTTAGATAAAATAAGTTATGTCAATATAAAGAATTGCTTGGGATAATATTGCTACAAAGTGTCTTATTGGATTGGCTAACATTTCAACTATCGATGTATGGATGTTGTCTTTAAAATGATAATTAAATTAGATCACGAAAGTAACTGAGATAAAAAAAGTTATTGTGTTTAAAAAAATAAGCGGGCGCAGCCACATGGGGGGCCCACTAGTAATAAAATAAAACTCAAAATTTGAAAAAACTTGGGCGCTGAATAAAAACAGCAATCATCCCTTGCCCTTTGTAGCCTGAAGCTAGTGATTGCCCGCATTCTATTTACGCCCTTTTCATAGCTAATCAATAGATGCCATAAAATTCCCTTATTGTGATAGAATACGTGACACAAATTACTATTTTACGTTCTAACATGTAACTTTTTATAGAATAGTAAAATCTTGTTAATGGTTTGGTCAATTTTATAAAAATAAAATGTATTAAGCAGTTTCACACTTTACCACGCATGTTCAGGTAGGCAGAGGGAACCTAGTGTTATGAGTCTCCGTTCACTCCTTTCTGCCCAATTTACATGAGGACCTCATCGTTGCGCTTTGTATACCGATGCAAAGAAATGAAAAAAATTTTACCACTCGTATAATTATTGTTCCCCAAGGTAAGAATCAAACTCACTACAATTTCAGATATTCTCAACTGCGCTATAACCGTGTTAGTTCAGATCTTCATAATGAGGTAAAGCACATCGTTAACACTAGAGATAACAAAGCAAAGCTGACCTGATTGGAGACAATCAGCCATAAAGGTGTTTGCACAATCATCTTATGGATACGTCTTTATAGATGTTAGATAGAATTAAATATTTAATTACGAGTATATATTTGTTACATAATAAAATATTTAATTCCATCCAATCCAGGCAATCCAAACATCTGGACTCTTTTAGGTCTAAAATATCTCGAGATAATTATGTATAATTCTAAGTTTAGTTTAAGTAGCAGATAAGTAAGAAAAAATATTTAAAGCTGAGAATTTTGAAAAAGTTATAAAAAGGTACGGATTATGCGTCTGCAGTGATAAAACTACAAACTTTTACAAAATTATATGAAAGTATTTTTAGTTTTTGGAAACTCTAAGTTTCAAAAACTTTGCAATAGTCCGTGATCACTTCCGTGTCCGTGGTTAACGTACCCGTCGAGGATCCCCCATCAAATTTTTGATTAATTACATATTAAGTGGCAGAACTGTATGATGCAATTTGTCTTGTTCCCAGAAAAAACATCATTACTCCGAGAGAGAATAGAACCAACAACAGTCAATGCGCACAGTCATTGCTGTTGATGCATAGTCATAGATGCTGTGCCATGCAACAACATATAACAACGTAGAATATAAATTAACTAGTGATCATAGATTCAATTCCCCAACTACATTACGACCTGTCACAACCAGCAACAGCAATTGCAACTTATTAGCGACACATAGCCACCAA
>DWGR01005279.1:0-10489 GCA_018247715.1 Heliconius burneyi
TCCTACCTGTATGCTATCAGCCTGCCTGTATGTTTGTATAAATCTGAAAAATGTAAATATTAACTTATAAGCAATCTAAATAACTAACTTTTCCTCTTTATTCGAGCTTTAAAAATGTTTTGCTCTCGCAATAACTTAAGCTCAAGAAGCAAATGACTATAAAAACTACATGAACAACAAATAAAAGTCTTGAAATGGACTTCTATCACATATTTTTAAGCCTCCTTAAGTACAGTACGGTCATCAATGAATGCTGTAAGTACAGATTATCTAAATGAGCATTCAAGTGTGTATTGTTATGAATACAAAACTAAAAGGTCTCAGTCGTTTAAAATGTCAGAGCACTTACTCCTGCCATCTGCATTGTGTCCTGTAAAACGTCGGCAGTCCGAACAAATGATGCAATTTTCGGTCGACAGATCTTTAACATAATATTAGAAATGCTTGATTAAAAGTAACTGCAGCAGATAGTTAACTGTTTTCTATATTACAATTATGTGAAACGTCTATTTAATAAGACTTTGCTATATTCGATAACTTAAAGTTCAAACTCCCTGTGTTTTGAGGAAGAACCTTCTTATATATTTAAATAATAAATCAGCTTCACGCTGAATCCTGCACATAGGATTGTAGGCAGAGGTAACCTAGTGTTAAGACACTGTGTTTGGAGGAAAGTGGGGAACACTTTCCTCCAAATTCTGGAGACATAGCGTGCTGAGTGGTGGAACTCAACGCTACGCTTGGCCCTCAACACCAGAGCGAAGAAATGTAAATATAAATTTAAATAAATATTTCATTTCCTCGAGTGTCATTTCATGTCCTGTCATGTTTACAGTGACACTTTGTGCGCTTGTACCACGTTTTATTTATCACAAATTATTATGGGAGCCAACGTTTATTTTTATTTAATCAGGAAGTACCTAATTTATAAATAGACAACTGTAATATGACGACTTTCGGCTTATTAGAAAACTAATTAGTGTGTAACCAAATGAAGATGAAACCTTTTGAACGAAACTGAGCATTTCAATTTCAAAGTCAATAACGTTTCTGTTCTACTGGTACTGCATTAAACTGAATACTGCCGAAAATAATTAGAGCGACTCCATAGTTCATTGTAACTTAATATTCTATAAGTAAAATGTGTTTCTTGGTTTCTTTATTAGCGGCCACCTTGGCGGAAACGTGGCGTTAAGGTCCGCCATTCAGTTAACAATGTCTTGTGTGGAAATTATTGAAAATTTTAAGACTGTTGTGTTTATATTCACCCTACTTAGAAGGATATAATAAATGTGTAAAACTGTAATAATTTATTACAATAAAATATATTATGATTTATTATTACTTTTACTATAAAAATTCACGCTGTATCCCGCACAAAGCAGGGTAGGCAGAGGGAACCTAGTGTTAAGACACTCTGTTCCCCACTTTTTGCCGAATTCTGGAGGCATTGCGTGTTGAGTGGTAGAACTCAACGCTGCGCTTTGCCTCGACACCAGAGAGAAGAAATGGAAATATAGACGTAAAGAAATGTTTCACTACCTCGAGTGGGGATCAAACCCACAACCGTCGCGTTACAGTCACAACCCCTGTGCCGCTGCGCCAAGACGTCCTCAACACATAATAAATACTATTTATACATATTTTGTGTATATTTTTTATAAAATCTTTTTATAATCGTTTTATATTGACTCTTAACTTCAAAAATAATATGATATGTAAATATGAAGGAATCTGGATTCAGCCTCACCAATCTAAACCTTTCATTATATACAAATCCAAATTAATTCAAAACACAATTCACAATTCGACGGAAAGATTTTTTAATTTGCAGTTTCCGAATGTCTCCGTCCGACGTCTTCGTGTTCCGAGGTTTAGTACAAAAATAAAATGAAGTTGTGACACCATTGTTGATCACGCTCTCTTAGAAGCAAGTTATATAGTAATATATTACCGCTGTGTTTTTAAAGAGACTAATTATTTAAATAAAATTGCCTTTGTATATATTCCTAAGGTTTTGGGGTTCGTCGCGTTTTTAGGGTTCCGCAGCTAAATGAAAAAAAACCGAACGTTTGTAGCGTCACATTGTTGCTTGTCTGTCCAACTATCAAGACCATATATATATATCTCGAGATCTCGTCCAGATATCAATCTAAAATTAATGTCAAATATTTTAGACCGTGTAGACTCACTTTTCGCCGAATTTTAAAGCGAATTCATTTTAATGGGAAAGGAGTGGCTTAACACTAGGTATCGCAGAGTTTTACAATATAGTGTACATACATACAACTTACAAAGAAATAATAAAAAATAGAATATCAAATACGTACTACAAAGCCAGTTACTTTACGTCGTATTCAAATCACAATATAAAAATGACTATTTCATTCATATGGATGTCAATGTATCACTTTCAATTGTTTGACAGCAGATAAAATACGATCAAAGGATTTACGACGGACTGTGATCTGTTTTACGGTTACTGAGGCTACATTTTATAGACGTTAGAAACAATAACATTTGTGAAAAATGTATGAGCATTTGTATTTCATCAGTAACGCGTATGTATATTATTTATAATGGAAAACAGAATATTACAATGTACCTAGATGTAACGTTTTATTCGACTCTAAGCCTGCACATGTATCCCGCACACAGCAGGGTAGGCAACACACACTCCGTTAATACATTCTGCTATCCATTTTTCGCCGAATTCTGGACGCATTGCGTGTGGAGTGGCGAAACTCAACTTTGCGCATTTCCCTCGATACCAGAACGAAGAAACGGAAATATACATTTAAATAAATATTTTGTATCCTTGAGTGGGGAATGAACCAACAACCATCGCGTTACAGTCACACCCTTGTGCCCCTGTGTTTTTATTTGATTTAATAATCCTCCAAATCAGCATAAAATGACGTTTGAAAAATAATACAGTAGAATTATCCCCATCCTAATTACGTGTCACATAAAATATACGAAACACGAAGTTAACAAAGGTTACTCCATTGCCTTTTATCGAGCATTTAGCGAGACCCCTTAAAGCGTATTTTCAACAATATATTTGCCCTCCTGACTCGGGTCGGCTCTTTGTGTCTCACCTTTTCCACCGAACCAGAACAATAATAATTAGTTTCTCTCAATCTGCTCGCATTTTTATATGTACGCTAGTAAATCTTTCAGTGTGTTTGAACGCGGAAAGCGGAAAAAAATCTCCATTGATATGGTAAGATTAATGTTTTCAGCGGTAGACGGCTAAGATGTATTCCAGGAATGTACAAATTAAATTAAAAGAGTTTGTTATTACCGTTTATTACTTCAAATGGTGAATAGGGAAGTGTGGTATCCCAATGTAACCAAAATTATTAGGGTAACCTACATTCATCATTGAAGTAAATAAAAAATAGTGTTCACTATTTAAGAGTGAAAGTAATTAACCAGCCCTGTACCAGTAATTAGAGCCCTGAAAGTCCTAACCACTCAGTTACAATCAATTTATGCTTGAATATTTTATGAAAAGGCTACAAATCAATGATGGAAATAGAATAATAACACGAAGAAAACTTTGCTTTTAACTTTAAAATTTGAAATATAATTTGTAACGTTACAAATATAGATACTGTTGCGTTGATCATTGAAGTTAATATGAGCGCTTGAGCATTGCTGGTGTGTGTTAAATATAAAACAGAGTTATATTATTATTAAAATATTATAAATTAAATACATTATTAACTGTACACGAGACAACGCCCTCTGCCTTCTACGCTATGTGAGAAAACAGTGTGAATCTAAAAAAAATATTATAAAATTTTGCCACTCAGTACATAAAATAAATGATTGGGGAACCCAAAGAGATTACTGTATCGATATTTCCTATATTCTCTCGGTAAATATGTACGTTTCAATTTTACATTTACTTAAATGAATAAGGTACATTTTTTCATATTCTTTATAGCACGTTAGTTTTGGGTACAGAGTTTAATGCAAGCATTTATCTATGTATTAAATACAAATAAGAATAGGTACATGATAAATTATTTGAGGCCAGTCAGCCATCATCAAACAATGCCTTCAGAATTCGGCGAGAAATAGGGAACGGAGTGTTTTAACACTAGGCTTCCTTTGTCTACCCTGTTATGTCCGCTGACGCTAAAAAATATATCTATTGATTTGAATCCATTACATCCAGCCACCGCAAGTGTTTGCAACTAGTATTGTAATTGAATACATTAAGCTTAAAAGTATCAGAGCTGTGTGAGTAAATTTAATTACTTTGTTCTGTAGAACGTTGGTTAATTATTCAAAGAAGATCTAACGTTTGATTGATACGATTAAGTCGCTCCCAAAATGAATATGCTACATACTAGTTTTAATTAAGTAACTTTAATATGTTAATTAAAATTGATTTAATTTGCTTTTCAACCAAAGATTCAAACCTGTAATTATATTTTAACATATGGTTAAGAATCACGTGGCATGTGTGGATTACGTAAACAATAGTAATATTTGATATATGAAACTGATAAATAACGATACATTGTAAAATAATTAAAATGAGTAAAAACTGGTTATTTGGTGGTAAAGGAAAACTTATATTTAAAAAATGAAAGTTACGTTGTTGTATAATATTTAATTTTGATTTTTATTTAACTAAATTGAAATCTGTTAAATAAATGTTAAAATCAACAATATTATTTTTTTTGTTGAAATTGTGAATCAGATTTTGTATAATAATTTTTTTGTCAATTTTACTATAAAATTAAAATACACTTCTACTTTCATGTCAGGTTATATTTTCGATGCGGTTGTTAGCAAGAGAGTTGTAAGTTAATTTAAGGAAATGTTTTTAGGTTAAAGGGTAGAATTCCACCAATCAGCACACATCTCATCTCGAAAATAGGTCGAAAACTACGGAACGGAGTGTCTTTACACTAGACTACCTCTGCCTTCCTTGCTAATTATGCGGGATACAGCGAGAAGCTAAAAATTAAAAAACATCTCTAATTTTATTTAACAAAGGAAATTTCCATTTTCTATTGTAATATTTTTTATCGCTAGGATGTCTGATATGATAGATCCATGAAGATAAAGAAATATTCAATATAAATAGATCCATTTGATTTGCTGGCTTTCGACAAATGATAACACATTCAGAATTGTAGCTCCTAGCAACCGACTCTGTGATGTACGGCTAGTAGTGGATTGTTGATGGTGCCTTACATTATACAAATTTAGGCTTAGATTTGTGCTGCAAATGTTTGCTATATATAGAGCTTTCATTTATATTTTGGCTTAAAGTACTTTTTTTGATTTAAGATTTATAGGCAAATTGGGTTTTATATTAATTATGAAAGTTATTTATTTTTATATATAGCTTTATTTTACAAAAAGTAGTAATGTTGAATAATTTGAGTAAATTATTACGTTAAGACAATAATATGTAAAAGTTATTAATCTTTTTATATTTTGTAGTATACGTGTAGCGTTTTTTTATTTAACAAACACAAGAGATAAATAAAAATGAAGACTTATAAACATAAAAATAAACTGATAAACACCAAAAAGCAAAAAAAATACAGAAAGGCTCATTAATTTTAAATAGCTGTTAAAGTGTAAGCGAGTGTAACAACGGTAGTACAGCGTATACGCTTGTAGGCAACACCACCGATGTTAAATGCAATAGCCTGTCTCCGTGTGTCCCCGCGGGGCGCAAGAGCGTTTGCGGTTTCGGAAGAATAGGCATAAATAGTTCAGTGGCAATGAATTTACATCACTCGGGTTTACGCATCGTATTTTTTTTTATTATTTTACTATCACATATATCGAGGCCAGTCGTAGCGCAGGGCACAAGAGTGACTGTGAAACCGACCGTTTGCGGGTTCGATCTCCACTCGAGGAGATGAAATTATTACCAGTAGTTATTTAAATTTATTTTTAAAAAGCACGGCTTTGAGTTTTGCTACTCAACACACGATACCTCCAAAATTCGGAAGAAAATGGGGAACGTAGTGTCGTAACGCCTTATAAGACTTTACTTTAAAATAAGTTTTTTATTTAATAAATATTCATAAGCCTTGATTTGGGAATACAAGCAATAAATAGTAAATTGTAATATATTATGTTATTGTCTACATGTATAGGTGGAAATTAAGGTAAGCCGAAAAAAAAATAAATCAAAGGATAACGAACGAAGTAAATGAACAACAAACAGATTTCAAAGAAAAGTACATAAATAAAGGCGGATTTGGAATTTGTATGTTTGTTTCGGAACGGAATAATACGCTAAAATTGTCCAATATGAGCACGATTTTTTGATACCTACTTATTCTTGTTCAGTGATTAAGTATCACATTATTTTGTTTTGCGTTAAATTTCACGGTGGAAAAATATTTTAGAATAAAAAAGGATATAAATACGTAAATCTATATATGTAGGAGGACATGTTCCTCCTGATTGAGGTAGACGTACGCACCGCCGTAACCGCTGATGGTAGAAACGTGAACTTTGGACAGATGTTTATTTTCAAAATGTGGACCCACTAAGAAGGGATATTGAAAACTTTTAACATTAAACGGATGAAATAGAGTTTGAAAGTTAATATGGAAAGATGTCTAAATCGCCACAGATTTTTATAAAACTTAAATAAAATTAAATATATAATATTTTAAAATCTGCGCTCTGATCTCGAAACAGAACTCGGCATTAAATTCCACCACTCATCACGCAAAGCTACAAGAATTAGGCGGGAAAGGAGGGAACGGAGTGTCTCAGCACTAGAATCAGATTCCCTCTGCCCTGCTCAGTGCAGGATACTGCGTAAAGCTAAAAAAATACTTATAATAAATAATTTGTATATGTAAATAAAGTAAGTTGTAATTTGTATGGAAAATTAAATTTTGCATCAGAGGAAAGTCAGCGCAAGCCATTAAGTAATTACAATATGCATTAAATAAAAATTCATTTCCACATTCAATAAAAATATAAATATTACATTTAAACAAAAAAATACCTTTAAAAATATCCGGAGGCGTGGTACTTAAATGTTTTCGTTCATGCACATAAAGTTCTTGTTTTAAATTTTAAAAACTCTCGGCGTTAGACTTAAAACATACGTATCTTCTCCGGTATTCAAGGTTATGTAAAACTGTAACGTAAAACGAATGCTTCCACTTGAAAACCAACTGAACTTGTCCTAGATTATAGTGAGTTAAGTAGGTAGGTAACCTATTCAGTCAAAGCAAGTCTCAATGCCACAAGTCTTGAATTAGAATATCTTACTCCTAAGATCAGGTCTTCACTTAGTGCGCGTTATTAAATATGAACGTTGACATGGAGCCTAAAAAAGTTCAGATCGTTTCTTTTAAAAACTTGTTATACACAACTTTTAGTTATTTCAATTTGTCCCGTTGGTCATATTGAAATAACTAAAAGTTGTTTACAAGTAATTACATGACGCACTCCAAATCAAGCAGCCAGTGGAGTGCAGTGCCTGAGAGAGCTGTGACTGCATGTACAATGAGTTACATCAAAACGAATAATATCACTTAATATAGCATTTCTTAATAAATAGACTATTTAACACAAAAATATTTTAATATAAATAACAACAAACAAGTAGTTCCTGAAATTAAAGAATTCCACCAATCATGAAAATTTGTTTAATTTACATTTGTACATTGTTTCGTACGTTTTTTTTTCAGCTTTACCCTTTTTTTCCTACATACCTACCCTGCAGGCTAAGAAAAGCTAGAACATTGATTGTGATTGTATAAAGATCTACATAAGCAAAACGGTATCCTGAAGATGACGTAGACAAGACAGTAGGTTGAAGATAAGAAGAGCTTTCAATTAAACTTCATCCTAAATTTGTAGAAAGACGTGATTAATAGTAATGGTTAGTAACTCTTGAGAAATACTTAGATCATCCACTTACCTATCAGATATTTACAGGCTTTAGATACACTTTTACACCTAGATACACTTTCCTCCTTAATTAAAATCTCAACTCTCAAAGTGTGTAGAGCATTGATTCATGTATATTCTTGAAAATTATTTAATTTTTTAAACATTTAATTAATTTTTTATTTAATTAATTTAAATTAATTATTTAATTTTTTAAACGCTGTGTCGTGCACACAGCAGGGTAGGCAGAGGAAACCTATTATTATGACACTCCGTTTTCCACTTACCGCTGAATTTTTGGTGTGGAGTTGGGGAGCCCAAGCCAGACTTTTGCCTTGGTGCGGGAGCGATAAAAAATTAGATATTAGGAAATAATAATTCATTTACTTGAGTGAGGATTTTGTGTGTGTGTTACAACAATCGACATGTTTCCCGCATACAGCAGGGTGGGTAGGGAAAACCTCGTGTAAAGACACTCCGAATTCAACGCCGCGCTTTGCCTCGACACCAGAGCGAAGAAACAAGAATATTAATTTAAGTAAATATTTAATTTCCTCGAGTGGGGACCGAACACAAAACCATTGCGTTGCAGTCACACCCTTGTGACACGACGGCCTTGGATTAATAACTGAGGATCATAATATTTAAAGAAAAACAATAAATATAATATACTTATGAATCCTCAGATATATGTTATTCTCTTTTGCATGTATATATATGCAACTATCGCTGGATGTCACATCGTACTGAGTGGAGTTTACCAACTATTGTTGCAAAAAACAAACACTACTGCGTTATATTCAAAAGTGTTTTTATTACGACTATACTGTACTGCAAGCACGACACACGATTACATTTGGCAACAAATATAACTGAGAGACAACTATGGTAAGTCAGTTTAGTAGAAAAGCCTTAAAAAATATAAATATATTATTACTTGTAAATATTATATTTTTTTATTAAAAACAAACTATTTATATTAATTTATTGAAATCGAATAAAGTGAACACACTCTACACTAAGTCATTTGTACAAAGTATGTTAACAAATTATCAATATTTTAATCAAAGTTGTCGTTAGTTAGAAAATATAAAAACCTATCAAGTAAACATACACGAGTACATATTATAAAGGTCAAATAATACTGAATAAACATTTGAACGTATTTTACTGCCTATTTTATCAAGGCATTAGCCGAAACACTTCGCCCATTTTTTAGGGTTCTAAAGATATTTTAGCTTTCGGATTATCAGGGCTATGATGGATAGCGGCCGTCATTTGCAGTCCTTTTTTTCACTCTACGCCTTTATTTTTTACGATCTGTATATCAAAATTGTACTTGATCAGCTAGAAATATGCTGTTTTACTAAAAAGTTTATGATATTTAAAAAAAATATTCTGTTATTTTCATAATAATAAAAGTCCTTTATTTATATTATATTTATGTAATATTAATAATATAGAATCGAAAATTAATAGGCGACATATTAGTGACTATGTTTATATTTAAAAAGTATGTGACATATAATATTTATTATAAATTTATATATAATATATGTGTATTTATATCAGTGTGTAAAAGTAAGAAAAATATACCAAAAAGGTAATCTAGAAGCCGCGCTACGTAATAAATACGCACTTAAGAAAAGCTCGTTGAATAGTAATGTGAAACTTTTGTCAAGTCACTGACTGCAATAAAAATACCACAAAAGGAACTTGAAGAATGTGTAATTTGGTATCTTCTATCAAATAAGTGAATATTGGTTCTAAAGATTCATACTGTTTTTCCAACTATTGCTGAGATGTAGTCTCGTTTTGAATTGTATTTTTTTTTCGTATCGACGACGACAAAATTAGCCTTTGCCCGTGCTGCGGTGATAGGGAACGGATACACCAAGTAAAAAGTAATCCTTCACCTTAATATACTGGTTCAAATATTAGGGGCCGTCGTGGCGCAGCGGCACAAAAGTGTGACTGTAATGCGACAATTGTGGGTTCGATCCCCATTCGAGGAAATGAAATATTTATTTACGTTTATATTTCCATTTCTTCGCTCTGGTGTCAAGGTAAATCGCGGCGTTGAGTTCTGCCACTCAACACGCAATGTCTCCAGAAGTCGGCAGAAAGTAAGGAACGGACTGTCTTAATACTAGGTTCCATCTGCCTACGCGGGATATAGCCTGCCTATGCTTTGTGCGGGATACAGCGGGTTTAAAAAAAAATCATTGTTTTTATTTCTCGTTATAATTTTCATTGACTTTTAATCATAAGATTGGTACGGAACTCTTGGTGCGCGATCTTGGGGTTAGAGTAGGGCTCATCAGGTATACCTGCGAAAGAAATTGTAGGCTACGAGTATATGTTGCCGAGTACTAACAGCTATATAACAAAAACATACATTAAAATCAAAAATATATATATTTTTAACTTCTGTTCCAAGCCCCTAGACTTCTAGGGTTTTTTTTTTTTTTTTTTTTTATGGTATAAGGACAAGGCAAACGAGCGTTCGGGTCACCTGATGGTAAGTGATCACCGCCGCCCCCGACCCCGTGCAACCCCAGAGGAGCTACAGGTGCGTTGCCGGCCT
>DWGR01005280.1:0-10486 GCA_018247715.1 Heliconius burneyi
TTATATTTGTATTTATTGCAGCCAGAGCACTGCAGTAACAATACAGGCATGTTTATTGTGAAACATCAAAAAAGTTATTGAAGTGCTCATAGATATCTATGTATAGAATGTAGAACAACTATAGTAGAAACGTAGTTGAAAAATGTATTTATTTCAAGGTTACTTACATCAATTGTTTTGAAAATAAAAAAAATATTGTTTACATTATTTTTAACTACATACTGTTGTTATTTTCATTACTTTGGAAAATATATTTTTTATATTAAAGTTTTTCGCTTTGTTTTCCTTTTGTACTTTCCGCTCAGTTAATGTACAATCTTTCGTTACTGGCCAATTATTTATAATAATAATAAAAAAGAAATATTTTTTTGGCTTCACACTGAGTCCCGCGCGTAGCAGGTTAGGAATCTAGTGATAAAGCACTCCGTTCCTCATTTTGCGCCCATTTCTGGAGGTTATTTTTTGTCTGTTCATTTGACGTTTCAAAAATTCTAACAATAGTCAATTAGAATAAAGAATATTTTAGATTTGTATTGTAAAGTATATATGTTTATGACTAGTGTTTTGCTCGCAGCTTTGATCGCTGGGACTGTACTTGGTTATTTTTGTTTCCAAGAAGCTCTTATACAAATATACTAACATATCAATATATACGTATACTTATAAAATTAACCACACTTGTTTGAAAGCCTGTATAAATCATCTCATCTAATATCGAATACCGAACATCATATAACTAATTTTCTTGAAGTCGGTTAAAAACAACTTCAAAGACAACACCATATCCGTACAGATTTGGATATTCTTCCAAAGTAAACAATTATTTATACCTAATTTAATTATCTTTTTGATATTAATTCATTCCAATGGAACCCTTTTAAGCACTCATATAATAAAAGTCCAATAACTTTTTTTATCGGTGGCTGTCCTTCCCACAGTGTCCGCTACCGAACTGGTTTAATGTTCAGTAAGCTGTTAATAACTGGATCGTGATATCAAATGTTATCGCTGTGAGTTTTGAACGTGAAATCTGATATACCTTATTTTGTTGATTAAGATATAAGTATAATAAGTAACTATATAGAGAATAACAGTAGTAAGGTAAAGCTGCGTTGAGTTCCACCATTTAGCAAAGTAAACAGGGAATTAAGTATTAAAATACTCCACTTTCAACACAGTTCACGAGGCATCGCGTTTTGAGCGGCGTAACTAAACTCCGCGCTCTGTCGTACCCACAATAGTAGTTTATATTATTATAATTTTATTTTTTTATGTATTTGTATAAAAGCATGTTTCAATATAATCTGTAGGTAAGCATTGTTTATATAGCATTACGTCTATTTTCTCGTAACCCACATATAATGCTCGTGTGATCGCTCGTTCTATTTCATGATAAAGTTGTTTGTTATTTATTTATGAACTAACCTTGAAAGGGATATTATAAACGTTATAAATTATAGAATAGTATATTTAACCGATTAATTAAAAGGGTGTTATGTATTATGTGCTAGATTAGACCAGTTGTGGCGCAAGGGGCGAGCGTACGACGTTATCACGTTAGGAGTTCGATTTCTTTTTGAGAAAATTAAATGTTATATATTGTATAAATAACAAAGCGTGGCGTTAAGTTTCGATTCTCAATATGCACAATTATGGTCCATGCTATTTCGCAAGTTTCCTTTAACATTTAGTGTTTATTTAATTTCAAACGGCTTACAAATAAAAAATTTTGTATGACAAAATTCCAGGTAGATATTGTTTTTAAAATGATATTATTGTTACGGAATAAAAGTAATGCTACTGCATTACTTTACTAAATAACAAGGAAAGTATATTTGAAAAAACAAAAAAACTGACTACATACAACTCACTTTTTACTTAGGATACATTATAGTAATGATAATTCTTGAAATCATCTTATTGATCTCTTGATACCCATATTGTGGTACTCGAAACCAAAAAAAATTATCACTAAGTAAAATGGCGTCCCACAGCCGCCATGATATTTTATTAAGGCCGGCAACGCACCTGTAGCTCCTCTGGTGTTGCACGGGGTTGTGGGCGGCGGTGATCACTTACCTTCAGGTGACCCGAACGCTCGTTTGCCTTGTCCTTTTACTACTTAATTATGTAAATCCGTTCAGCGGTTCTGGAGATATGAGATAATAAAGAATAATACATACATATACACATACAAGATACGCGTGAAAAACATAACCCTTTTTTAGCAGTCGGGAATAATTAATAGCTTAGCGTTTAAAGAAAGAAACAAACTCTTTCGCTTTATTATATTAGTATAGATAAAAACTCATACAATGGATTTTATAATAATATCCACATACTGTAGTATTATTCAATACTATATAACATTAATAGTAACATGA
Organism: Heliconius burneyi; assembly: GCA_018247715.1. Lineage (NCBI taxonomy): Eukaryota > Metazoa > Arthropoda > Insecta > Lepidoptera > Nymphalidae > Heliconius > Heliconius burneyi. Next base: position 2,385 of record DWGR01005280.1, read on the forward strand.
GTAATATTAATTTCTATTATTACAATCATCTATTTGCTATGCATTATAGAAGATTCCATTCATAAATTATTTTTTGAATGTCTTTGTTATATTATACTAGATATAGGTCCAATTCACATAAGGTTAATAAGATATAAATTAAATCGTCTTTATTTCCTCGGTCTAATAAGAAAAAGTGTGGCGTTAAGTTTTGCAGTTTATTTCTGTATAATTCTGTAGCTATAATGGAGTTAGGTTGAGGCCAGTCGTGGTGCAGAGGCACAAGCGCGCGACTGTTTATAGTCGCGACGTGTTGTGGGTTTAATTTCTACTCGAGGAAACGAAATATTAGTTTTTAATTTTCCTCCTTCTGGTAAAGAGGCAAAGTGTGGCGTTGAGTTCTGACACGTATTGCAGTGTTCCAGTATTCTTTGGAAAGTGAGAAAGAGAAAGTCATCTTTCTTGCCCCTTCTCTGCTATGTACGGGATTCAGTGTAAAGATAAAAACAAGGAATAAATTATAGGTTTTCTTCTATTATATGTTGTGTCCATATAAGGGCGAAAAAATTCAAATTCAAAAATTCAAAATATTCTTTATTCAAATTGACTACGTAAGTACTTTTGAATCGTCGAGTGAACATACAAACAAAAAGCTACCACCGGTTCGGAAGGCAGTTCTGCTGAGAAGAGCCGGCAAGAAACTCAACAGACAAATAATTTGATAAAGTTAGGAACTTTGTTATTCATTTGAAAACGCTACGTTCCTTCAAATTTACCTACAAATTAGGAAATAAAATGATCAGAAAGTATTCATTGCCCTGAGTGAGAATTGAATCTAATACCTACCTTCGCATTTACCATCAGACGGTATTGCACAGAGCCACAATATCCTCATGGATTGAATTATACAGAAATCTGAATCAATCATATTCAACAGCTACATTATCAAACGGGACAGCGGTTAATTATAATTCATTTTCATTTTATGGTTGCTCATTAATTTGCGGGTTTTAAGTATTATTATTTAAATAAGATTTGTTTATAAATATGTATATTTAGACTTCACGCTGTATCCCGCACATATCAGACTAGGCAGAAGGAACCTGCTGTTTAGATATTCTATTCATATTAAGATACCTCCGTTTCTCATATTCCGCCGAACTGGTGGAGAAACTCAATGCAGCGCTTTGCTTCGTTACTAGAGCGAGGATATGCAAATATTATGTAGTAATGTGCAATTAGGATAATTAGTAGAGGGAATCTAGTGTTAAGTCACTCCGTTTTCCACTTTTCGCCGAATTTGGAGGCATTGAGAGAGGTTGTGTTGAGTGGTGGAACTCCACTCTGTGCTTTGCTTCCACATCATAGCGAAGAAATGGAAATATAAATTTAAATGAATATTTCATTTCCTCGAGTGGGGATCGAACCTACAACACACTTTGCGTCCCTGCGCCACGACTGGCTTCAAAGCCATCTTATTTATATAATATTAAAATCATATTATTATTAAAGTTAGTAGACCGTCTACTCCACAGCGAACACGTTATTCAATTTGGCAGACATGAGAGAGGTCTTGTTTTAATAACGGAGTTCCAAAGCCACTTCGACTTGGCGTTTAATTGAGTCATTTAGCAAAATAATTTGATATTGTATGTTGAGTTGGTGTATGAATATTGTGCAAGTGGGTAGATAGTTCGAATCCAGTTTGAGGGAGATTAATTTGTTAGACGTGTCTACTGTTAGCTATTTAAGAACGCTTTTAATGTCTAATTAATATAATAATATATTAATTGAGGTCTAAGCCGTCGTGGCGCAGAGGTGCAAGCGTATGACAGTAAGGATGTCGGTTATTTGCTCTGGACCGCTCTGACAAAGGGTCAAAGAGCGCCGCTTCGAAAGTGGGGTCCGGTGTCTTAATAGGAACAGAGTGTTTAACAGAAGTTATTTTTATTTCTACCCGAATTCTCTCTGCTTATTCCTTTACGCGCGAGTAAATGAAAATGTTAAATATTTCTATTCTCCGAGTTGGAATTGAACCCACAACCTCTCAGGCTTACGATTGCACTCTTGTACCCTTGCACCGCGATTGTCCTCAAAAAATATTTTGAGCCTCTTAACTTTCTTAAACACTCTAAAAACATAGACAACACCAAAGACAATCCAAATACAAATTTTAAAATTTCAATATGAATTTCCACGTTTTCACACAAGATATTTCAATTCTCACTCGGCGAGAGTATTTTTATACAAATGACGTGTTCTTGCCTCGCTGTCCCACGAGACGTTGAACGCTGAACCGAAATAGGCTTCGTGTTTACTGGCTAACTTAGACATGAATCGTGACTAAAGGTTAAACAACTTTAATATTATATGTTTTATATGCATGTTGTATATTTAAAATATAAAGGATCTGGTTGGATCGATTTGTAAAATAAAAATAATATTTTATTATCTCTATCTATTTGTACTAATATTATAAAGTTGAACTGTTTCGTTCATCGCACTAATCTCGGGAATTGAAGACTAATTAAAAATTCTTTAAATAATGGACTATTTATTTATCGAATTAGGCTATATTACAATACGTTAATTAGTTCTGATATACAACTCTGAATTGTGGTCACTGCTTACTTGGCCACATAAAATGTGTCATTGACTACACAGGTTAAATTACGTTAGTTTTACATTGTAATATGCACGAAGCAGGGTAAAGAGCTCCCTTGCTTTCAATAGCCGCAGCCCAGCCTTGGGTTGGGTAAGCCAGAAGATCACCAGTTGAGCCACCATGGTGGAAGCCATATTGACATTCATTGATTAATCGGTTATCCTCCAGATAAACCAAGAGCTGGCTATTTATAATGGAGAGCATTGAGCACCAGCTCTTGGTCATCACGTGTGAGAGCACGGAGATGATAGCCATTTCTCATTTTCGGCTGAATTCTCGAGGCATTGCGTGATGAGTGGCGTAATTAAAAGTCACATTAATACATAGCTTTCCTTTAAAATGCTTTTTTTATTATTACAGTGAGCGAAGCGACTGCGAAACCGCCTCGTTTTAAACTTGTAAATGTATATGGAAAACACCATCATCTTTAAAAATTTTCAGCAGTTCCATAATATGCATGATTGAAATACAAAATTAGTATCGTTACTTAGAACATTATTTTCGTGTACTCGTATTTATAACTCGCACATTAAAAACATTTTACCTTCCATTTAACAAAACATTTTTTGATGAAGGCCCCGTTCTGATGTTTATAACAGCCTCTCTTATCTCCGACCAATTACTTTGTGTTTACTGAATATTATTATTCTTTATCAGTGAAACTTTCCTTTTGGGTATCTTTGGAGTTTACGTTCTTCTGTTTTCACTTCTGTTTTATAGAAGAAAGTTGAAATTTAAATTTTTTATTGTTGTTTTTTTTTCTTTGTAGGGAAGGCAGACGGAACTTTATTTTAAGACACTTTGTTTCCATGCATTGCGTTTTGAGTTTTTTTTTTATGGTAAAAGCATGGCAAACGAGCGTACGGGTCACCTGATAGTAAGTGATCACCGCCGCCCACGACACCGCGTAACATCAGAGGAGCTACTGGTGCGTTGCCAGCTTTTGGGGTGGCTGGGCCCCGGAGCCGAGTGAGTGAGTGGTGGAACTCAATGCCGCCCTTTGCCTCGTTATCAGAGCAAATCACAACCTGTCATGTGTAAAGTCGCACATGCCTGCATCATGACTGGAATAAAAAAAAAATAGAAATACTATATTGAAATTTTGTACAAGATCGTCGTGGCGTGCCTGCGTCTGTTTAATTGAGGGAATTTGTTATGCAATTTCATGTATGTGGAACTCAACGCCGCGTTTGGATTTAAATAAGACAAAATGCGACGTTGAGTTCTATCATTTAATATCATGTATCGAATTTGCCTGGAGTGGGCAATGCAATGCCTTGGCGGTGTTTGGCCTTCTTTACTATGTGAGAACAATAGGAAGGTTTATTATCAGTACAAAATTTATTTTGTAAAGAGTTGGTTCAAAAAATGAATATTTACATACGAAATTGTAATATGCTAGAACAACAAATATATTTCAATAGAAATAATGATTCAACCAAATTGAAAATACATAAAATGATATAAAATAAAATAACGTATATACGCCGGAGGGTCATTGCAAAAAATTACATGAAACCTTCATTTTCCTTAGGGTCTTTGCGTTTTATTGAAATATGTTTACACCATTATGGTACTGTAGGAAACATCTGCATATATACGTGATTGTTCGTGGTTGAAACTTCACTCGTGGGGACGAATTTTCGAAAATTTCATTCCCCGCTACGGCTGGACGTACAGCGTTGAGTTCTGTTCTCAATAGTATACTTAATACTATGTATTGACTCTGCCTTGAAGATGAAAAAAATTAAAACTTACAAAAGCTACATTATAGCTTACTTATTTGTATTATGAACGGCATTTTAAATATATATTTACATTTATAAATATCTTGTACTTATAAGTTCGTCACTTGAATTAGATTCTATAACGAATAAAAGCTAAAAAAAACAGATAAGTTATTGTGATCAGCTGTGATTGAAATCATCATGAGGTAAACGGTAATGTCAAGTGTGGGGATCGTGCGAGAGAGTGAGAGGGAGAGAAAAAGGTAGATGGAAAGAGAAACGAAGTAGAAAAGTAATTTTCAGCAGCTGTACACTCTATACTTTATTTATGGTCTTATTTACATGACCCCATGAAAATCATCAGATTATATTTAAGAGATTTCATTCTAAATAAAAAAAAAAACAGTTTCGCTTGAGTATTTCGATGTAACTCTATCAATCTGACGGGCTGCCCTCAACGTACGCCCCTGTATTAAGGCTACATATAGTATATAGGGTACAAGGTTTACTCCATATGTTTTTCTGAGGCGCTCAAGTAAAGCGCCAGACCGCCGCTTTAGCTCCCCTGCTATAAGCCTTCTTTCATTAAGCAATAATTTTATATTAAAAATAGTCGACTTAAGTGAACAAAATACGTACAAACTTTGTCATAAACTAGAAATTAGGAATTTATCGGTATTTTACCCACTGGTAAGCTCAAAGTTACTCGTACATAATGAAACTCCTTTGTTTCGTTATTATCAACAAGCTTATGTTAATAACATGCCTTGAAAGTTTGATGTGGCTATGTAAGAGTAGCAAAATGGTATTACTTAAGTAAAAATTCTAGACAAATATATTTTTTGTATTTGTTATAGAGGCTTTAGTGTCATAGTGGGCAGCCGACTGACGTAAGGTGTTTGGTTCAAGTTTCATTACAGAGAATGCATAATTTGCAACTCCAGGCTTTATCAACATCATTTCGAATTCAGGAAGACAGTTGACTATAGTATCTTATGACAGCCAAGGTTAACAAAAATAAATATTTAATGCCAATCTGTTGAGTTCCGCCAATCAACACTTAATGCCTCCAGAATTCGAGGGAGAGTGAGGAAACCGAAGTGTCTTACTAAGAATGGAGTATCTTTATACTAGATTCCCAGGGATTCCCTCTAGGGTAGTTCCCTGCCATGTGCGGGATACATTGTGAATCTAACGAAAATGCACATAAAATAATAGCTTAAAATACGTCAACATCGACACAAAATACTTATACGTTAAAAATATTTCAGGTGTACTCAAGGTATCTCTAACAAGCAGCCTTTTGTCCAGCTCAAATAAAAGTCTTCAATGTCCACTGTGTAATTATATCATGTTATTTATTGAATCCTATTTCGAAAGGCAGTAGGTTCAAATTTGAAAATTTCATCAAATTTCAAAGAATATGTAATTTGTATTGTCGTTTTATTTGGCTTTTCACCGTTTGAGCTCCCTCAACGCCGTGCTTTGCCTCGTTACCAGACTGAAGTAATTAAAATATTAATTTTACCCCGAATGGGAATCGAACCCAGAATAGCCGCGTTTGCAATCGCACACTTGTGCCTTTGTGCCCAAATCTCGAATTTAGGTGAAAAGTGAAAAACGAAATGTTTACACTGCCTATTTTTACTATAAGGAATACAGCGTTAAACTAAAAAAATCTTGGCTTACGACGCCTAAGGCCAGCAACGTAACCATAATATATTTTTAGAACATAAATAGTTTAGTAAATTGTCATGTCACATTTACCAAACGCTGAGACTCAGTCAAGGAGAATATCGGCATTTCCTTACTTAATTGTCTCCAGCTAAAGCTTAATCTAATCAGTTTTCCTCATTTACTTTGGTGAGAATAAATCATAGTATAGATTTGTTAGTGTCATAGTGGGCAGCCGACTGACGTAAGGTGTTTGGTTCAAGTTTCATTACAGAGAATGCATAATTTGCAACTCCAGGCTTTATCAACATCATTTCGAATTCAGGAAGACAGTTGACTATAGTATCTTATGACAGCCAAGGTTAACAAAAATAAATATTTAATGCCAATCTGTTGAGTTCCGCCAATCAACACTTAATGCCTCCAGAATTCGAGGGAGAGTGAGGAAACCGAAGTGTCTTACTAAGAATGGAGTATCTTTATACTAGATTCCCAGGGATTCCCTCTAGGGTAGTTCCCTGCCATGTGCGGGATACATTGTGAATCTAACGAAAATGCACATAAAATAATAGCTTAAAATACGTCAACATCGACACAAAATACTTATACGTTAAAAATATTTCAGGTGTACTCAAGGTATCTCTAACAAGCAGCCTTTTGTCCAGCTCAAATAAAAGTCTTCAATGTCCACTGTGTAATTATATCATGTTATTTATTGAATCCTATTTCGAAAGGCAGTAGGTTCAAATTTGAAAATTTCATCAAATTTCAAAGAATATGTAATTTGTATTGTCGTTTTATTTGGCTTTTCACCGTTTGAGCTCCCTCAACGCCGTGCTTTGCCTCGTTACCAGACTGAAGTAATTAAAATATTAATTTTACCCCGAATGGGAATCGAACCCAGAATAGCCGCGTTTGCAATCGCACACTTGTGCCTTTGTGCCCAAATCTCGAATTTAGGTGAAAAGTGAAAAACGAAATGTTTACACTGCCTATTTTTACTATAAGGAATACAGCGTTAAACTAAAAAAATCTTGGCTTACGACGCCTAAGGCCAGCAACGTAACCATAATATATTTTTAGAACATAAATAGTTTAGTAAATTGTCATGTCACATTTACCAAACGCTGAGACTCAGTCAAGGAGAATATCGGCATTTCCTTACTTAATTGTCTCCAGCTAAAGCTTAATCTAATCAGTTTTCCTCATTTACTTTGGTGAGAATAAATCATAGTATAGATTTGTTGGTGAAACGACTTATTTGGGGAGAATAGGAAACCTTGTTAGATATTTCTTATTTATTATTTTATATTTGGGAAAGGTGAATTTTTCATTTCGTGGCTTTGGTAAGAAGACAAAGCACAGCGTTGAGTTCCGCCACTCAACGAGTATTGTCTTAAAAAAATATTTGATTGATTCTTGATTCTCTCTGCCTATATGAGAGATACAGGGTGAAACAAAAAAGGTTTTAAGCTTGATAATTAGAAAAAATTGAGTATTTTGATGATGATTTGTACATAATACGAGTATGCATGTTTGATTGTCCACTAATTCAAATCAAAAAGGGTACTCTCGATATTACTACGAAACTAAGTTTTCGAAAACAGTCCAAGTCAACAAAACCAGTGCAGTAAAATTTAAAAAAAATTCAAAATTCAAATGTTCTTTATTCAAATAGATTATGTAAGCACTTTTGAATCGTCGAGTGAACATACAAACAAAAAGCTACCACCGGTTCGGAAGGCAATTCGGCTGAGAAGAACCGGCAAGAAACTCAACAGTTGCTCTTTTCAAAGTAAATGGTATAATCTTTTTTTTTATGGAAAAAGCGTGGCAAACGAGCGTACGGGTCACCTGATAGTAAGTGATCACCGCCGCCCACGACACCGCGTAACACCAGAGGAGCTTACTGGTGCGTTGCCAGGTTTTTAGGTGGTTGGGCGCCGGAGTCCGGCATTACCTAATGCGAAACGCAGTGGCATAAAGCCACTACTTCACGCCGGTTTTAAATGCCGGGGGTGGTAATGATCCGGTCGAGTCTGCCCATGCGTGTCGCC
>DWGR01005281.1:0-10485 GCA_018247715.1 Heliconius burneyi
GATCGCATACAACGTAGAGCCGTTCGAATCATTAAGGATCCAGTGAGCTGTGATAGGCTTGACACTTTGGCTTTGCGTAGAGACGTCTCCTCGCTGTGCGTTCTCTATCGCATTTATCATGGGGAGTATTCTGAAGAACTGTTTAACCTGTTACCTGCCGCTGAATTTTCCAACCGCACAGAACGTCACAAACTTAAATATCATCCGCACCACCTGGATACGTGGCACTCTACTACTGTGCGGTTTCGTGAAATTTCCTTCCACGCGCCACAGAACTGTGGAATGGCCTACCCGCGGCAGTGTTTCCAGATCGATATGATATGTGTACCTTCAAAAAGCGCGTCTACCTCCACCTTAAAGGCCGGCAACGCACCTGTAACTCCTCTGGTGTTGCACGGGTTCGTGGTGGGCGGCGGTGATCACTTGCCCTCGGGTGACCCGAACGCTCGTTTGCCTTGTTCTTTTGCCATAAAAAAAAACTTTAAATTACACCATCAATTACGAAATCAACATCTATTTTCATCGCGATACGATAATTTGGTTTAATTTGACTGAAGTCAAATGCCACAACTTAATTATTTGTACTACGCTTTATAATTCCTTAGAAACTCTATTTAATGATTGTATAAGCCAAAAAAATACAATCGAATTGATAACCTCCTTTTCTTACAGAAGTCGGTAAAATAGCGGTTTTCTGACTGTAAGCGCGTTCGTTATGTTTGTACACGCACATCTTCTGAACTACTGGACCGATTTGAATGAAACTTTAATGTTCTTAAGTTATTGAGTCGGGGTTGAGGTGTTGAAGTTATTGATACTAAAATAACCAACCCATTTTCCTTAAATATACTTAAATAATATTACATAAAAAACGGGCGTAGTCGCGTGGGGACCACTTATACTAAATATATTAAATATATATTTCCTAACAAGAAGCTAAACTTACTAAGCAAATCAAAGTATAATATCAACTTAATAGGCAGCACTTTCCGTAACTCTGAACTATTTGTAAGACTTTGAGTATAGTATAGGGAATAACTGTATAAACTACAAGCATAAGTAAATAATATAGAACAGGTTATATAAGTTTTACTAATTCATCAAAAATAGTCCCAGACGTAGCATATACTTTTCTTTTTTTTTAATATATCTTATTGGGAAAGAAGAGACTTAACACTATGTTCCCAGGTTCCCTCTACCCTGCTATATGCGGGATACAAAGTGAAGATAAAAAAACATTTGCCTTTCTTATATACGTTTTTAACTTATGGTCGTATAGTGTCAATTATTATTATTTAGCTTTATATTGTATTCCAAAAATAGCAGGATAGGCAGAGAGAATTTAATATTAACACACTGTTTACCTATGTATCGCTTTAATTTCTAAACCTTGCTTGGCGGAACTTAACGCCTCGATTTTTCTAACCAGACTAGAACATTAAAATAATTTAATCCTGCGCCGCGACGGACGGCCTTAACAATTTTTATATCATTTCTTCATGTTTTTCACTTATGAGTAAGTTTTTAACTGTTGAATTTCTTGCCGGCTCTGTTCAGCAGAACTGCCTTCCGAACCGGTGGTAGCTTTTTGTTTGTATGTTCACTCGACGATTCAAAAGTGCTAACATTAGTCTATTTGAATAAAGAATATTTTAAATTTGAATTATAGACATTGTAATACCACACTCCTTTTTGTTATGTTAGGAAACTAAATATTTCCTTGAATTGGATTCACGCCGTGTATTCTTAATTCAGACCAAAATTATTCTAATATACACATACGAGTATATTTGATTACCAAGCTTTTATGCCGTATTAATGAAATTTCTTGCGTGCGAGCTTTTGCAATTGCATAGAATTATTATTTTATTTTAGTACATTATACCTTTTAAATAAAAGCTTTCAAATAGGTTTTTTCAATTAACATTTTACTTTTATAGACATATCAATTATACAAGTACACTAACAGATTGTATATTTTTATAAGAGTTTATTTATTTGCCGGCACAAGGTAATTGTGAGTGTAATGCGACGGTTGTGAGTTTGATCTCCACACAGGAAATGAAATATTTGTTTGCGTTTATATTTCCATTTCTTCACTCTGGTGTCGAGGCAAAGCGCGGCGTTGAGTTCTGCCACTCAAAACGCAATGCCTCCAGAATTCGGCAGGAAGTGGACGGAGTGTCTTAACATTAGGTTCCCTCTGCCTACCCTGTTGTAGCGGGATACTGCGTGAAGTCTGATTTAATTTTATTTGTTTTATTTATTTTATGCATCTCCAATACGTGAAAAACATTAAGTTAACCGGTTAGTCATTTACGTAAAAATATTCGTAGCTCTATGTAAAGTTATTCGATTTTATGTAGAATTTTATTGGCTGCCAATCCCTACTGATATCGGAATACTGTGACAGCTGCTGCTATGCAAATGCAGTGGCCAACTTACATTCGGTATTCTCGATTGCACCTCGAATGTTAGAAACGTGGATTTAATATTCAGAATCGGAAATGTGTATCGAGTTTGCGGTATAGAAAACGTAAATTGTTAGTTTTTTACAATTATCCTCTACACTTATTTTGAAATTTAAAATAAATTAAATGAAATAAAGTAAATTATGTATATATTGTATTTTTTTATTTAACGTAAATATAAACTTTATTTTAAATTTCAAGAACAAAGAACAAAAAGTATCTACTCTTAAGATATTCACATTTAAGTGAATAACTTATTGTGAATACAATAAATGAAAATAAAAATTAAGGAAAATACTCTTTATTGTACAATAAAAAGACAAGATACATATACATGTTTTAATACTTAGAACAGTACAATAGGCGGCCTTATCGCTAAAAGAGCGCTCTCTTCCAGGCAACCTTTGGGTAGAGAAGAGAATACATTGTCTGAAAAGGGAAGGGGTGTACAGAGTTGATATCTAGTTTTACATACACCCATATAAATACATACATACATTCATAAATACATATATACACATAAATATATAAGTAGATACATACTACTTTGCTTATAAACAAAGATTCATAAAATAATCTCTTCTTTTCTTTATTATTAAGAAGACAGAAACAAGAACGATAAATAAATACAGAAAATATTAATATCAGTATTGATTATATAAGATATGATATAAGTATAAAGAACTAACTTCTGACTGCTACAGTTTATTACAAGTTGAAATTACATTATACAATTTAATTAGTAAGAATTAGTAATTTAGAATAGAAGCCACCAGCACAAACCTAAGGAGCCACCACTACTGGTGTAAATCAACTCAGAGCACTAAATGAACCACCAATTATACGCTCGAAGTACTCAGAGAAGAAATCAAAAGTCACAAATATATCATTTCAAGACAGAGAGACATATAAAATTCATATTTAGTTACGATACAACATTAACAATGCGAACACAATCAAAGTTGATTAAATGTCACGCCAGAGCATTGCGGTAAACTCGTGTCAGCCTTCGCCATGTATTCGTATATGTAAGGCACTTCTGAATAGATAATTATTCAAAGTAAATATTATATTTCAATATAGGTACATAAATCCCATTAATATATAAGTAATTAATAATAATTAATCAATTTAAGAGAAAACATGAATTATATCCTCTCGGCCTGCCAGAGGCTTCGCCCGCTTGAATTACATGATTATCAATTTCATTATCAGAATTGACTGACAGTCATGTGTGTTGATATAATTGACTCGTCCAGAAAAAGCCTAAAATGTTAATTGTTATTGATTTGGGTAAGAATTTATAATATTCTTTGTAAAATAACTGTAATGATTGAGGCCGTCGTGGCGCAGCGGCATAAGGGTATGACTGCCACGTGATCGATCTCCACTCGAGGAAGTGAAATATTTATTTACGTTTATATTTCCATTTCTTCGCTCTGATGTCGAGGCAAAAGTGCGGCGTTGAGTTCTGCCACTCAACACGCAATGCCTCCAGAATTAGGCAGAAAGTGGGGAACGGAGTCTCTTAACACTAGGTTCCCTCTACCTACCCTGCTGTGTGCGGGATACATATAAAATAATTTAGATAAATATCTTTATAAGATTTCATCCTTTTTTCAGATTTAACCTACTATAAATAAATAGTATATTGTAAAATTGAAGGCTAATATTTCAATTAAGGGCGCGTTCGATAAATTTCACGATACCTTACCACGATATCAAAGATGAATGACAGATGGAAAATTACGGTAACTAGTATTGACGTGATAAACCGCACATCACTATTTGGTTACATATTTTATAAAGTTTGGTTACATACTTATAAATTATTTCTACTTAATTTTTTTAGTTTCACGCTATACCCTGTATATAGCAGGAAACCTTAACAGAGGGAACCTTGTATCGACTTTCACTTCCCCACACATTTTTTTTATTATTTATATTGAATATCTTTCCCGAGATGGACGTCGAAATATCCTGTTTATAGACAGTGCTTAGACAATCCGCTATTCTTTCTCCGCTTTCTGTCAGAATTCGGGACACTGAAATGAATGGCGGAACTTAACGCTGCACACTATCTTACCAAAGCTGTGAAATGAAAATAAATCATTTTTAAAGATGCTAAAAGTGGATTTTCACATTTCAAGTACCTTCCACAAAAGCTGAAAATGTTAATATACGAGTATACAGAACATACTCCTATGTAATAAAAAAATAAATTATTAATTTATTAAATCCATACTAGAACAAATAAACTTATATATTACAAATCGAATCGAATAATCCAATATCTAAATCGAATTCAAAATAATTAATCAAATAATCGAATCGAATATTCAATCGAAAATATTTAATTGAGAACCTCCTCCGTGTATTAAAAGTAGATTAAAAATATAGATTTATCACAAACAAATACAGATTTATTTAAAGTATAAGTAAAGATGTGAATTGCTTTATATTTGCAGGCAAATTTATGCCTTGAGTTCATTCAAATGCTGATTACTTTTTTTTACTGAACCAATTTTGATGAAACAAACTTAAGATGTGAAGTTGAGTTAAAACGAAGCAACTGGTGAAAGTTTGAAGTAAATCGGTTCAGTACTTCCGAAGATAAGCGTAATTTTTAAAAAAGTGCTTTCTATTATCATGTTATTATTATTTTTAAGTGTCATTCTATCCATTTTAGTCAAAAATACTAAATGTACAGACAAAATATTTGTACTGTTTGTAATACAAATATAGATTAAGTTCTCACGCTTAAACCAGACTCAATTTCATAAACATTTAAAAAAGCAATTGAGTTTAAGCTTTTGATATTAAACGCACATGCGAGCTCTATCTCACACATACAATTTTCATTCTTGTTAATCTAAAACATTACACAGTTTGTATCGTTGTATTTTTAACTTTATTGCCATACACATACAACTTAAAATATAAAAGTTAAATTTATAACTTTTAAAGTTGAATTATTTTATCAAATTTCAATTCTAACTCATAAGAAATAAAGGCGTTTTAGTAAATAAATTTTGGTTGTGTCAGTTTTTGATTTACAATCCAGATTCGTGCAAATTTTATTTGGTTATTACTCTTTGGATGACACTTTAAGGTGGAAAAGGCTTTGGACGATATATGTGACAAACTTTTTCAGCAGCTATAGGTACTTTAAGTAAATCAAAATATAATAAAATTAAATAAGTATCAATAATTAAAAAACAACTTTTGTAAGTTAATTGTTTTATTCATCTTCAGAATGTATCCTCATAGCAAGGCAGAGGAAACGTGGGAACCTAGTGTAAAAACCTTGGTTCCCATTAAGCTACTTTCTTTTCTCACTTTTTTCACCGAATGCTGGAGGCATGAGTGTGTTGAGTGGGGCAACTCATCGCTATTGCCTCTTTAACAAAGATAGAAAATAAAAGTATTAAATATAGGAATAAGTGGGAATCGAACGCACACGCTAGTGCCCTTGCGCCACGACTGGCCTCAACACTTGACACTCCTATATAAATCATTATTTTATAACTTCCTTATCATCATCGATAAAATAAAATATAAAGTTAAAAATAGCTTATAGTTAAATCCAACCAACGGACAGCTTCACTAACGTAGATATTTTAAATTCTACCAAAACCTCTGTCGAGATTGCATCGTCATGTAGAACGACCGCCTCGTCTATTGAATTGATTCGATCAACACTATCGATTACTGTTGCAGCGTGAATGCTTCACCATTTTGTATAAAAAACATAAGAAGTAACTTACTATTGGTAAGCGATGGGTGTAGGTTCAGTCTGAATATTCTTCAATATTGGTAGTATTTTATATGCAATGCTTAGAGTATGATAGGGAAATACAGAACTATAAACAACGCGGTGAATATAAGAAGATACAAAAAAATATTCTATATGTTTTCTGTAATAAGTTATAATTTTTGGTTGATGTCAATCAGCTTCACGCTGTATCCCGCACACAGCAGGGTAGGCAGAGGGAACCTAGTGTTAAGACACTTCGTTCGCCACTTTTTGCCGAATTCTAGAGGCATTACGGCGTGTTGAGTGGCAGTCCTCAACGCCGCGCTTTGCTTCGACATGAGAGCGAAGAAATGGAAATATAAACGTAAATAAATATTTCACTTCCTAGAGTGGGGATCGAACCCTCCACCGTCGCGTTACAGTCACACCCTTGTGCCGCTGCGCCACGACAGCCTCATGGTTGTTGTATAGAAAAAAAATAATAAAATTGTGTATTTTAATGAAGTTAATATAAGTTTAAGTGAGCGATGAGTATCTAGATATGTATATATGGATTTAAATTACGCGAATTGGCTCTTTTTTTCCAATAAATTAAATACTTGAATAACATAAACGTCAGTATAACACTAAACGAACTTCTGATAATATTTCAAACTAGGGCGACAGATTTTTCGAGTGACAAATTCGCTAATATATTTTTTTTACATAAATCTCATAGAAACAAAAGAGTATATTAGTAAAGCAAACTTCTACAATATTGTTTAACAGTAAAATAGCTTCGATTAACTCAGAGATATTACTTAAATCGATTTATCGTGCATTCTCTACAAAATTTGTAGATTGCAAAAATAAAAAAATTTGTAAGTCTACTTTAAAATTTCGTCTCTCAATAGTAACATATATAGTCAGACAAATCTTAATTTTGTATATATATTTATATTTATGTTATATAACACCAGCATGCAATAGCAGTGAGAAAAGCAAATAAACAAAGGATCATATTACGTCCATTATACTGTAACCGACGCAACGGTTTAGCCGTTTTGCGGCGACTAGTATCTCATAAAGTAACAAATATATTAGTTATGCAAATTTAGGAACTCTTTAATAGTAATTTAATAATACAATATAATAAAATTTGGTCCATCGTGGAGCAGGGATACAAGCGTTCCTCTGTACGACCGTTGTGAGTTCGATTTTCACTCGGAGGAATGAAATATTTAATATTTTAAATTTCTCGCTGACGAAGAAAAGCATGGTTGAGTTGGTGACTCATTACATATTTTTTAACTTGACACTGTAAAGACTGTTGTGTTAAGACTATTCCGTTCTCCAAAGTGGAGACTTTCCGCCGAATTCTGTTACTAGAGCAATAGATTTGTAAATAATAAATATTTAATTTTCCTTGAATGGCAATCGACCCCACAACCTGTCGCATTTAGAGTCGCACGCTTGTGCCACTGCATCAAAATTAATTTCAAATTCAAGCTGTACTTAAAATAGTTGTAAGTTCGATTACAAAGTAAAAAAAAAATTAATATATTTTTTAAAATATTTTTAAGAGTACAATATGGCCATTTTTCCACCAGGCAACACTCAATAAATAAGTACTCAAAGCATGAAAAACGAAAAATAATTATATATATATAACACTAAGTAGAGGTAAAAAACCTTAACATAAAGCATTAATCAAACGTCTAATTGTAGTACAGTGTACTCTAGAAGTGTGACTACACACATGTCAACACTAAGCCAGTAATTAGTACGTCTCGCCCCAATTTCGAGGATTAACCGCGCCATTTGTGAACTAATATCTGCTAGGCTCTTGGGATATTGATATAGACAAGGAGCATGTGAGATTATATAGACGCTGTAATATCAATAATAATATATTACTGTATATACTCGTATATGTATATTTACTTACTAAATAAAAAAAATACTTAATATATACTAGTTTTCCATAAATATTGTTATATTTTTTATTATTATTATATTGTATAGGACCATTTGAAATATATAAGGCTTATTCGAAGTGATGTCCATTAGCTAGGTATCAACAGCAGCAAGCACTGTTCTCAAATCTTCTTCAATTCTTCACTGCCAATCGTATGGATTGTTTTAGGGGCTCCAAATTATCAATGCATTTGGAGTCTTACTCTTTAAAACTCATAATGTAAAGGATTAAGATTAAGACTAGATGACGGCCAGGCTTCAGCTCAAATGATGTCCGGAACGTTGGTTTCTGACCAAGATAACAAGTCATGCTGTAAGGACCATTCTTGGTCATTAGACATGGTGTCGTTAAAGGACTTAACTATCTTCTCAAGAATCGTATCTTAATGCACCGATGTTTTGATTTGACCACCTTGTTCTTTTTACCAACTTAATAATTTGTTAACAAATAACCAGTGCATCTCTTATTAGCGGTAAGTCTTAAATCATCTTTTAAAATACTTCTTTTTATCATCCCACTCCATTTAAATATCGTTATTAAATATTGGCTTGAAAATAAAAAAACACAGTGAACAATCAATCGTATAAAAATAACGAATTCCAAATTCAAAAGAAATATTTTGTTTATTTTTTATTGTAGGAGTATTTATGGCCAGGCTATTTATGATATCGCCTATAATAAAATATTAACATGTTCTTATACGATTTCTATAACAATAAAAAGGCTTTTTTTCACTAAATAAAAAATTTATTATAAAATTATTTAATTGATATTCAAAGCCTTTACTTTTACAGCAATTAACACGAACTACACAAATTTCCAATCTCCATATCATGTTAAAAGTTAGACAATAATTGTAGTACTACATCATGTTTCAGAGCCGATGTCAGAACTTATAAAGCAATTGCAGTTAAATGTATTTGCACGGAAACACGAAAATTGGAATGCATAATGACTGTAATTAAGTTGATTTGTGGAAGGTACTATTATTTGCTTGTATATAATACTAATGACATTGAGCTGAAGGTGAAGGGTTTCTTTTGTTGATAGCGCTAATCTCCGGAACTCATGGTTCAAGAGTGCAAGATACCTCGGGAACTTAGAATATTTCATGTGTCATATACTACTCATAGCCATTTCGATTTAAATATAGGAGCGTAGGTTTTTTTTTAAACGCGGTAATATGTCTTCAATGAAAATTTTAACAATAAAGAAAATCATATATTACAAACAGGTAACGTAAACGAAATTTAATTTAATTTTAATTATTTCTTTTTTTATAATTTTTCATGAACTTCATGATAAATCTCACTTGAATTTTGGCGTGACAAAGCGTGATATAGAGTTTGACTCTGAAAACCATGTCCCGATAGCGGGCAGAGCGGGGAAAACTGAGCGTATGGACAAGTTCTCTACTGTAATGTCTATAAAAATTAACATATCTAAAGGGAAAAAAATATTATAGAATTTGGAGCGGAATGGCTATTGGCATACTTATTTTACAATGGTGTATTTTTTTTTCTAAATTTTCTAATAGTATAATTTAATACAAAAATATAGTAGCTCCTAGTCTACATCATATCATATCATAAGCCGTAAGGGATTTAACGAACTTAGTTGTTGAAGTTGTCGCGATCGACCTAACCGTGTGGGATTACAACTTTCGCACATTCAGTACTTTTGAAATATTATTTCATATATGTTTAACTAGACCTTATAAATTTTGCGTAGTAAATCTTAGGATTTATTTTGATGTTTATTGTTACCGTAGTGGTTTAACGAAATGAATCTAGCTTTACGTTATAAGTGTGATATTAAAATCTCTTAATGGCCATTATTTATAATCTACAGATACAAATTACTTAAGGCCAATTGTGGCGCAGGGGCACAAGTATGTGGCTGTTAAGGTTGTGGGTACGATCTCCATTCGAGGAAATGAAATATTTATTTAAATTTATATTTTTATTTCGCCACTCTAGTTTTCAGGCAAAGAGCGGTGTTGAGTTACGCAACTTAATACGCAATGCCTACAGAAATTGGCGGAAAATGGAGTAGGGAGAGTATAGCGTGAAGCTGATTTAATTTGTATATGTAACTATATAAGAAAAAGTAAAAAGTATAACAAAATTTTTAGGATGAAACAATATTAATAAAATGAGAATGTATAAATTGTTGGCTTAAAGTTGTTGAGAATACGAGAAAATTGTGATAAACACTTTACAAAAAAAATGGTCTGGAATATCTGATGTAGGTGCATAATAGGACAGTTAAAGAATACATGTAAGCAACAAATAATAAAT
>DWGR01005282.1:0-10485 GCA_018247715.1 Heliconius burneyi
GGCCGGTAGCGGAGCCGAGCCGGCAGCGGTGTTTTGGGTCGCGTTGTTTTTATTATTTGTATCGGAACCGGTTCCGTTGCCTACCTGCGCACCCTTTTTAACTACCTGCGCAGGGGACCTGTTTTTTTGCGGGGGTGAGAACCGCGGGGACGGGGTTTTTGCTGCGCACGCGGCGCGTTTGGCTGGGGTTGAACGGGAAGCCCTCGATATTTCATTAAATATTTAATATTTTAATTTCTTTTCCTATCATGTACAGGCAAGGCGCGGCATTGAGTTACATCACTCAACACCTCTCAATGCCTCTCGATTGCCTGCTGCCGTATAGATATAATCTGTAACAGGAAAAAAAGAAAAAATATAAAGAAGTGAACGAGTGGTAAATGAAGACAAAATGCTAAGCTTCGCAAGGTTCATACAAATGAAGTTTCGGGTATATAACATATAATAAGGTTATAAAAATCAGTTTCACGCTATCACGCACACAGCAGGGTAGGCAGAGGGAAATTAGTGTTAACACACTCCATTCCCCACTTTCTACCGAATTCTAGAGGCATTGCGTGTGAGTGGCAGAACAGAACACCGCGCTTTGCCTCGACACTAGAGCAAAGAACTGAAAATATAAACGTAAATAAATATTTCTCTTCCTCGAGCGGGATCGAACCCACAACCGTCGCGTTACAGTCACACCTTGAGCCGCTGCGCCACGACAGCCTCACTAATTATGTTATAAATATTAAATTATAAAATATAATGAAATTTTATTTAACTAACAACCGTTTATACAAGTGTATTTTCTTGGATAAAGATCGATCTGTTCGATGAACTTTACGTAAAGGACGTCTGCAAACTTTTCAAGCAGCGTAATATAAGATTTGGGTTGTTGTAAATTGCGTGTCGAAGGTTTTACTTCAACTTTATATGTTCATTTATAAAATATATTTAGCAAAATTATTTACATCGGAATAACACATACGATTTTTTTTTATAGATTTTGTATCTGAGGCCAGTCGTGGCGAGGGGGTGCAAAGTGGAAACGAAATACTTACTTAAATGTATATTTTCATTCGAGGCAAAAGCGAGGCGTTGAGTTCCTCCACTCAACGCGTTATGCCTCCAGAATTCGACAGAAAGTGAGGAACGGAGTGTGAAGCACTACCCTGCTGTGTGCGGGATACAGCGTGAAGCTGATTTTTGCTTTTATTTATTTTTTTCATTTATGCTCTTTGGTGTTGAGGCAAAACGCGGCGTAGCGTTCCGGCAGTCAACACGCAAAGCCTCCAGCTTTCGGCCAGAAGCCAGGAAGGAAGTGTATTAACACTAGGTTCCCTCTGCCTATCCTGCTATATTTTTTTCTATGGTAAAAGGACAAGGCAAACGAGCGTTCGGGTCACCTGAAGGTAAGTGATCACCGCCGCCCACGACCCCGTGCAACACCAGAGGAGCTACAGGTGCGTTGCCGGCCTTCAAGGTGAAGGTAGACGCGCTTTTTGAAGGTAACCATATCATATCGACCTGGAAACACTGCCGCAGGTAGGCCATTCCACAGTTCCGTGGCGCGTGGAAGGAAATTTCTATGAAACCGCACAGTAGTAGAGTGCCATGTATCCAGGTGGTGCGGATGATATTTATGTTCGTACTGTGCGGTTGGAAAATTCAGCGGCAGGTAACAGGTCAAACAGTTCTTCAGAACACTCCCCATGATATTCGGGATACGTTGCGAAACTGATTTGTTTTATTTATTGTACACTCATATTTTTTTTAGTAATTTGAATCACTATACCTGGATGTTCGAAGCGCCTAACGTGTGGAATCAAGCTGTACAAATATACCTATGACCTATAATATATACAGTTATATACTATTATTATAATTAATAAATAAATTATCATGATTATAATCTGTTAAGTTAATTAATTAATTAATTTATAATCGTCCTAAGAAAATTAACAGCATAGCTCAACATACGATAATAAGATCTCTCTTCCAATATAAATTAATAAGACGATTCAAAAGGAAGTCTTCCTATGAATACCATATAATTTGTTTCTCGCCCGAAGAGTACAAAGCTGTTTTCTCATTTCCTTTCAAGAAATCCTTAGAAACATTGCCTTTTGTTTTGTGTTATAAGTCTCACTGATAACTATTAAATTAAGCTCACAAAGCTTTATTTTCATTATTAAATCAAATTTTGTTAATATAACCTCGTTATGGGTTAGATCAAAGTAAGAATATACATATTTTATAGAATTATTAATATTTTTCTAGCTTTGTTAACAAGACAAAGCGTTGAATTTTTCACTCAACACGCTTTTCTTTAAGAATTCGACGGAATAAGGAACAGACGTACCTTAATGGGAACACGTGAAGTTAAAATAAAATAATAAATAATAATTTATTAGGTGCAATGTTACACATGGAGCGCTTTCGTAAATAACGTTAGCGGCGGCTACGTTTCCATGCTGATATGGCAGGTACTAAACGGATATAGGTGGCGCTGTCTGGTTTAATAACGTGGAACTGGACTAGAGTGATTTTAGGCAGTGCATTGTCGTATGTAAATGTAACATGCATGTGTGTTGGAAATTATTGATATGGAGGCCGTCGTGGCGCAGGGGCTCAAGTGTGTGATTGTAAACGTGACGGATGTTGGTTTGAATTCCATTTGGGGAATGAATTAGTAATTATTAATTCTTTAATTGTTCTGCTACTGAGAAAAATTAGCCGGGATGTAGGGAACAGAGTGTCTGAAGATTAGATTTCATTTGATGCTAAAAAAATAACCGTAAGGTATTAAAAATACTTCTATTCAGGGATATATACAATGTATATATATTACATCATTTATATATTAAAGGAAATCTGTATAATATATTATAATTAAATATAATAAAGTAATAACATATTCTGAAATTAGTAATCCACACACATACATTCATAATTGCCTATTGTGATCGTTTTATATTTGCGCGCGGTTAAGTTGCGTCTCCAACATAAATTGCCTTGATAGGGCCGAAAATTAATAGAAAAGCTAAATAATGATTTATATAAATTTTTATGACAACGTGTCTGTTATTTATCGAATGCATTGTAATTTTTGATAATCGAGAAGGATAGACGCTTATATTAAATTTATTACATCAAGTGTTTATACTTGACCAAAAGCGCATCGACTATTGCGTTATCTCGTCCACATCAACAGAATGCTGTGCGTGCATTCCGAGCACATATTTGCGCTGTAAATTCCATACAATTCAACGTTTTGTGTGTAGATGTTTTAAAATTAATATGTATTTTCGCTGAGAAATTGCCAAAATGTTGTTTTTTTTAATGGAGCATTCTTTTTTGAATAACGCGAAATTTATTCTGATCTTTTTCCAGTATTTAAAGTCTTGAAATAAAATTATGACAAAAATTATTAATGAGGCCGTCGTGGCTTGACGGCATAAGGGTGTGATTGTAACGCGACGTTTGTGGGTTCGACCCCACTCGAGGAAGCGAAATATTTATTTACGTTTATGTTTCCATTTCTTCGCTCTGATGTCGAGGTCAAGCGTGGCGTTGAGTTCTGCCACTCAACACGCAATGTCTCCAGAATTCGGAAGAAAGTGGGGAATGGAGTGTTTTAACACTAGATGTCCTCTGCCTACCCTACTGTGTGCGGGGAACAGCGTGAAGCTGATTTTTTATAATTAATTAATAATTTATAATTCTTATTTCAAAGGAAGATTTAAGTTATTTTCATACTCAATTATGGATAAATTTATAGATATATTTTAGTTAATAGTAATGAAATATACACAATTGTTTTAAAAAATATCTAACTTATATCATTCTTGATAGAAATATATACTTCTTAAAAAATATTTTTAGGATTAAGTAAAATGTTTTCTTTTTAAATGCTCTTTATATATAATTAAAAACAATAACATTGTTATTTCTGAAATTATTTTATTACAAAAATATACTTTCTATAAAAATATATTTTCTTACAAATACATCATTTTATCCTTTAAAATATGTTAATCAATTATGAACACAAGTAAATACTTACCTTACCTCTGTAAATAAATATATCATTACATTATATGAATATCATATAAATAGAACAACATAATGATACAGTGTGTTTGTAATTATAAAATATTCATATCATTAATTGATGTAACACACCTTCACGAGAATACAAGTTTAATGAGCGCTCGTCTCAAGTTTACTAAACCATTAAGCTTGTTAAGTGAAGAAACACACAACTACTGAATATTAAAACGTATGTTAATTTACCCGAATGACAGTATTTGCCGTTGACAGAATGAAGCGGTAAGTAAACAACAAATTAAATTATAAATTTGTAATTAAACACTTTGCTTCATGTCCGACCTAAGCAAAGTTTTCAGCCGAAATAGAAACTGGCTCTGGCCTCTGACTGTAGGTATTTTTGTATTGTTTAATGTATGGTTCTTATAATGTTCTTAAAAGAAAATTGTGAATCTTTTAATTTTGAAATATTGTACAAATAAATTTACATTAGGCACAACACAAATTTAAATTTACATATTTTCCCACATAACTGTTTTTCGTATAAAATGATAAATTGCTAAATGTTTTATGGTTACCACAAACAAATCAAATATAAAATAAAATGTTATACGTTTTTAGCCGAAACTGAAATTACGGACGAAACTATTTTTTTGACAAGAACTGGCTGAAACCGAAACCGTAACTCAAAGTTTATATGAATACAAATTTTATTACAAAATAAATTTTATTATACACTTAAATCAACATGATTAATATACTCGTATATAGGTATAGTATGCGTTAATAAAGCGTTGGCTCTCTGCTTCTTTAATAATACCGGTAACATATTACTCAGAGACATGATTTAATTAAACTCGAAAATATCGACGCCATTCGTTCTCGTTAATCCGGACGCAATATGCCGCTTATCTATATTCTCCCTCGATAATAATTATCGTCTCTCTCTCTCTCTCTCTCTCGATAATTTTATAGTTTTATATTTTAAAATATTATGAGCATTAATGTAGCGGCAATAAAATTATTTAATTAATTCTAATTTCTCGAAAAATAGTAAAATTAAATTTCTCGAAAAATAGTAAAATTAAATGACCCTAGTATAAATATTTACACTAATATTAAATATTCAACGATGTTTCTTATTGTTTGATATAATAATACATTTTAATAAATCATGGAAATCATTTTCGCCTGGAACATTTAGAACAATCAAGAGCTGACCCAGCACAAAGTTAGAATGGATTAGAACATTTAGTTACTCGGCGTTTGTATGAAGTAAGATTCAATTTTATAATTAACTTAAAACTTTGTCTTTGGAGTTTCTTAATATTATTCCTTTTGTTTTGAGTATATGTTTTGATATTTCAAGTTATTAGCTGAAAACATTTAATATTTTATTTAACAAAGGTTTGCTGTAAAACATAATTTAATTTGAAACATAATATATTAGTTGCTTATCGTATACAATTTTTTTTAGCATCCCGCACGTAGTAGAGGGAACCAGGGTACCTGTTAAGAACCAGGGAAGTGTTAAGATTCCACATTAACATTCCCGTTACCCACTTTGTTCCTAATTCTTGAGGTACTGCGTATTGAATTCAGTTAAGGGAACAAATGAAAATATTAAAAACTGTTGCGGTTACAGTCGTCCGCTTGTGCCCCTCCCTTCGCCACGATTTGTCCCGATTCAATTCAAATATTTATTTACAAGTAACAAAAACAAATGATAGGTCATTTGTTTTTAATTCAAATGTTTACTACATTAACATTTCGGAACATTAAAATGGTTTAATAATCTAATGTACAATTGTACAGAGTTCATGTCTCCGAATTAGTATGAAATAAAAAATTATATTTACCGAAAATCTATCTATTAATATTATTTTTGCTTTGGCTGGAAAATTAAATACACCATAACCTGGTATGATTGTAATTAGACACACACTAGAACTATACTGCGCATACTCCAATTAGATTAAACACATCATTTTCATTCAACTATCAGCTTTCTACGACTGCAGGGTTAAATAATGATGTACATATACAAAGGCCGTTGTCGCGCAGTGGCACAAGCTGTCGCTATTTATTGTATAGAGCTCAATTAAAGGCGACGGTTATGGATACGAATCCCACTCGGGGAAGTGCAATGTTTTAATATTTTCGTTCTGGTTACGCAAAGCGTGATGTTGAGTTCCACTATTCAATACGAAATCCTTAAAAAATCGGCGATAAGTGGGAAATGGAAGTGTTATAATGGGGAGCAGAGCTTTTTAACAATGGGTTCCTCTAGGTTACCTCTGCCCAGACCGCAAAAAAATAGAGAATCTATGTATGTGCGAACAAACAGAATATAGCTATATTATTTATTAACTACTCGAATTTGAAACATTACATTTTAAATGGCGGAATTCAATGCCGTGTTTTCTTGTTAGATGACTCTATCTCAAATAGGGATTGAAGCGACAACCCCGCTCTTACCATTCAACTCTGTCTCAATGCACCCCACGGTGACATTTACATCTTAATATCACCTAACATCTCTAACTTGTGTATTTGTACAGTTCACTCAACTGTTTAACCACCAGGCCAATGTAATGCAAATTTAATATTAACAGATGCGGTCGTTGAATATTATATATTTACGATTTGAATAATGTGGCTTACAGTCCGTAATTAAATATTAAAACGTTAGATAAGGTCGGTATAGCGTATTCTGCAAATAGCGGTTTCACCGTATAGCCCCATAGCGTATGAAATACGTGTATTCTAGTATGATTAGTTAATGCTGTATGATTCTTTATAGAATATTCAGTTAAAGTTCTGCATATTGTATGATAGATTGGAGTAGTTAAATTATTTATAATAAACTGTGATGCATGTGAATGCCGATATAACAGGTTAGTTGATTTACTGTAATATGTTATAATAGCGAAGAAATTGAAGTCTTAAGCATCATGAAACCAGATCATAGTCATATTCTAAAGCACATGATCTTGCTACTATCCTGTTATATGTGTTCCGTAACCTAGTGTTAAGACACTCCGTTCCCATTTTCTCAATTTTCTGAATTCTTGAGGCATTGTATATTAAGTGTTGATATTCAACAATATGTTAGTTATCAGAGCAAGGAAATGAAAATATTAAATATTATTTATTCCCTAAGTGGGATTGAACCCACGATCTATGAATTTATAGTCACACGCTTGTGTTCCTGCGCTTAATTACATATTGTACGGCATTTAGATCGAATTGAGACACTTTCGAGGTTTAAAATGGGTGTCATGTTCCATTGTATTAAAATTGTATCTATTGTTCATAGTATAATGATGACGAATAATATAATGTTATATACATATATTCACCACTAAGCTGCATATCGTGGATCCAATAAAGTGTGACGTATTCAGTATTTCCCATCAGACCGTTGCCGCTATTTGTATAGCACGCATGGTTGAATTTCAGTAAATTAATATTGAAGATTTCATTTATATACTCGTTACTCTATTATTTTGAATATGAAATCTGAACATTACAGTGTACACTAGAAATATTTCGATTTAATATTTATCTATTGAAAATTGAGCTTGTCAAACACCTATTCAAACGAATCTTCATACACTATAAAATAAAAACTTCTCTAAAATATTCTCTTTTATGTGAAAATTCATACAGCCCTATTATAAGTTCGTTAAAAGTATGTCGACGACATTGCACTTAAAAGGAGTATCCACGAACTCTTGAAACTTGTAAGATATTATATAGTTTCTAGAACAATTATTAAATCTGAATTTAAAGTTCGGGGAAAATGTTTGATGTTGATTGGATGTTGTTAATTTGCATTAAATTTGCCTCTAAAATTATATTATTATTAAAAAATTATGAAATGCTATTTTTTTAGCTGGGTAGACAGAGCTTCCCGCACATAGCAGGGTAGACAGAGGGAACCTAGTGTTAAGACATTTCGTTCTATACTTTCTGCCGAGGTTTGCCTCGACACTACAGCGAAGAAATGGAAATATAAACGTAACTAAATATTTCACTTCTTCGAGTGGGGATCGAACCCACAACCAGTCGATTTTGCAGCGCACGACGGCCTACAAATAAATGACTTTAATTTTCAGTAAATTTATGAACAATATTAACAAATATTATTAAAAATATTTATAATACTAAAATTTGTGTACAAAATCGTTACAGCGAAAACAAAATCGTAATGTACATTACCAAGATAAACATCAACCAGAGAACTTGCTCAAGCGTACCTTGAGTTTCCGAGGGAAATTGTAAAATTTTTCTACAACGCAATAAATCTCAGCGAAGGGTGTTATTGCAAAGTTCTTGAAATCTGATTATTCTTGACGTTAGTGACTCGCCAGGAACACATTCAGTCTCGAAGAAGCTTTAGTAAGAATATTTTTATCACGGCAAATGGAAAGTTTTTGAGCGAGTATGTTCTTATTAAAATATATAAGTGATCCAGTTTCACAATGCATTCTGCGTATGGCAATGGAGGCAGAGGGAACCTGGGAACCTGTTATTAATTAACTCCGTGTTCCACTTTTCGACGAATTTTGGAAACATTGCGCGTTGAGTGGTGGAATTAAACGCCGCGCTTTGCTTCGTCACGAGAGCGAAGAAATGAAAATATTAAATGTTTCATTACCTTGAGTGGGTATCGAGCCTGCTATCTGTCACGTTCACAGTCACTTGCATATGCCCCTGCCCTACGACTGGCGTTGTGGGTTCGATCCCCACTCGAAGAAGTGAAATGTTTATTTACGTTTATACTTCCATAGGACTCGGCGACTCAGTGTCTTAACACTAGGTTACCTCTGTCTACCTGTTATGTACGGGATACAGCGTGAAGCAAAAAAAATAGTTTCACTCTGTTGCCGCATAGCAAAGAAAATCTTTTGCCAAGAATCTTGTTTCTCCAACCTTCACACTTTTAGTAATACGCTCTTTTTCAGCCAAAAGTTCTAAAGTACAATTCAATATGTTGGATTCTAATAATATGGAAAGTGCGAAACGGAGTATTTTGACACAAGATCTTCTAGGATAGGCTTGACATGTTATATACTTTACATATGGAGCGTTAAGCTAAAACAGGCCACGTTTATCTATAATGTATACAAAATGTAAATGCTGTACTAATTTGTTGTTCCATCACGTACACCTATTTCAGTATATAAACGCCGCTTGTTAGATAGTGAAACTTAACGGTACAATTTGTCTTAAACAAGCCAAAGCAAACTTTGGTGCGGTGTGTTCAAACCACTTTACATATGTGGATCAGACACGATCAGTATAACAACACTATGGGGTAATGGAATAAACTATATATATAAATTATATTAAA
This sequence comes from Heliconius burneyi, assembly GCA_018247715.1. Lineage (NCBI taxonomy): Eukaryota > Metazoa > Arthropoda > Insecta > Lepidoptera > Nymphalidae > Heliconius > Heliconius burneyi. The sequence continues at coordinate 9,395 of DWGR01005282.1, forward strand.
ACACATTTCAAAAATATAATATAAATATTATTTATCTTTTTACGAGCCATGGCCATATTTAGTGCCTATTATGTGTGAATCGGCAGTAAGCAATATTAATTTTGCTTATCAATAACAAGTCTTTAGTGTACCTTTATTGACTGCCTCGTTGAGTTCCAAAACTTAACGTCTGTTCGTGGGAACAGAAAAGTCTTAAAAAGGGAGGGTTATTGTTTTTCCAGAGTGAGCAGAGACTCACCCTGCTTTAAAATATAGATTTGGTCTTTTGTGAATTACTTTATACGCTTACAAAATAATATCACCTATATAAGCTTTTAAACATACTTTTATTGGAACAAAGAACCTGTAAAATTTAATCATCGCATAGAAAACCATTTTTCTAACAACTTGAAGGAAAAAAGTTAAAACAGACAAGAGAAGATTTTTTTCACTTTTCATGAGGATATTTTTTTCATTTCCTAATTCGTGGAATGAATCGCTTTCATTTGCAGGTTTGCCCTTAAATACCGCATTTCGAGCTTCAACGGTTTTTCAATTTCTTTAGAGGGAAAAATATAAAAATTACATAATTTCACTCAATATAAAAGTCTTCGAACATAATTTTTCATTAATTTTCCTTTCAATTTAAATTGAAAAAGGCCAAAGGGTTGAATCCAATGGCTAATTGAAAATATGCATTAAAATCATTTTCTAAAATATGTTGTACGGAAATAAAATTTTCAATCTAAATAAAAATATATATTAAAACTAAATGAGTAGTCTAGAAGTACTAGTACTAGTAGTTAAGTGTTTGTTAAGTACACATGTATGTTTTGTACGTTTCGTAATTATAAATATTTCGAACTGCAACACTGATTGCAAAACATTTATTTAACTGCTCGCTGCGTCCCGTAAATAGCAGGGTAGGCAGAGAGGAACCTGGCCACTTCCACTTCCAAATTTCCGTCGAACGCTGGAGGCGTTACCTGTTGGGTAACGGAACTGTAAGCCGCGCCTTCCCTCGACACCAGAGTGAAGGAATCAGAATATTAATTATTTAATTTCCTCGAGTGGGACTCGAACCCACAACCATTAGCACTTACAGTTACACG
>DWGR01005283.1:0-10484 GCA_018247715.1 Heliconius burneyi
TAAGTTCCGCCACTCAACACCCAATGTTTGGTAATTGCGGCGGAGAGAGGGGAACGGGGTGTTTTAATAATAGGTTCCCTCTGCGTTCCCTGCTAATTGCGAGCATAATTGCTGTATCCCGTTCACAGGATAGACAGGAGGAACCTAGTGCTAAGACACTCCGCTCCTCACTTTTTTCCGAATTCTAGAGGCATTGCGTGTTGAGTAACAGCACTCAACAACTCGCTTTGCCTCGACACTAGAGCTAAGGAATGGAAACAATAAACGTAAATAAATATTCCACTTCCTCGTGTGGGGATCGAACCCACAACCGTCATGTTACAGTCACACCCTCGTGCCGATGCGCCACGACGGCTGTATATACTCGTATATTTACAAAATTTCCAATCGTCTCTCTCGTTTTTTTCTGGCTACATGCGAAACGTAAAATAAAAAATACTGAACTACATATTATCACAATAATAAAACCTAAAAGCGTTTATTCCAGTTATTTAAGTAATACAATACTAATATGTGACCCAGCAACACGTCTCAGAGGGCCGTGAGTTAATGATGCGTTTCCATTTCTCCCGAGGGACACTTCCTCCGCGAGGGCAAGGTCAGACACACTTTCTATGATAAACAAGCTATAATGTCCTTAGGGGACACTGGGATTAGAATGATTTAGAAGTAATATCAAGGATATTGTAGCGAAACGGTTGTAATTGCTTTTAATACTAGCTCTTACGTTTGACTTCGTCTACGTAGTCAAACAATTAAGAGTTTTGTAAGACACGTTCTAAGTACTTGTGATAAGTCTGACAGCAGAACAGATAAAACAATATAGCCTATTATAGTCTAGGCTTCCTCGATCAATGGACACTACTAAATATTTTTTGTGACCAGTAGTTGCTGAGATTAGCGCGTTCAACCAAACACACTCATCATATTTATAATAATAAGTGTAAACATATATTCAGATATCAACTAAAAAAATTATACCAAAAGTAAAAGAAATCTAATAACTTATTGTTTTCCGTTCGTCGTCATAAAAGCTTGCTTAGTTAATGGTGCGTCTCATTTCTCTCGCGGGATTTACTTTACTACTCTGTTCTGTTTACAAGTCTGTGCTTTATTTTTGAATCGGAATAGAAACCTGTTGCAGGTGAAAATAGTAAGGAATTAAAAATTACTTTAAGCGTTGCTTATTTCTATTGATTGCGATTAGATCTTTGTTTTTTTTTTGAGGGGATTCTCAATTCGTCTGTTTATTTTGTTTGTTACCTCAGAACTTATGACTGGCTGGACCGATTTTGATGAGTATTTTTTTTATTGAAATCCGGTGCTTGTTATTGAAATTGGTGCCAATTTGGTCCAGTTCTAACAATTCTATTCCTGAGAAACTATCAAATAAGCCTTAAATTTGCAAAAATTACTGATTGAAATCAGTCTTTTTTGTTACAAAAAAATGTAATTTTAAATGTTCGGATTAGACGCACTCGGTGGGCAGAAACAATCTTCATGAAAATTCTTGGAGTCAACAGTGGGCGTCAGAAGGCAGTCGGAAATGATGACTATGATGAAGATGTTCGAACTTTCGAAATCACTTGTAACATCAGCTTCACTTATAACACACATTTTTATTATCTCGGCGTGCTAACGAGACAGAACGCAGCATTAAATTCTGCCACACAATACGTTATTTATCGAAAATTGGGCTGAAAACAGAGAACGGACTATCTGAACACCAGGTTCCCTCTTTCTAAAATAGTGTTATATTTCAATAATTCATTTTAGAAGTAATATAGCTATTATTAAATTTAATTTTGTCATATTTCAAAGGAGCGTGACGTTTGTTTGTATGAATATATTTTTTTCGAGGTTCATTCAGAAGAGTAATCTGTTCTATACAAAGTGGTTGTTATGAAAATGGATTATTCGGAAAAACTATTTCATGATTTATTTCAATGAACTAAACAAAATGTACTACAGCTTCTATTGAAAATGTAAAAATATATTCCTTTTTTGATAAAAAGGTCATCCTACAGATATTCTAACAACATCAACAAATTGCAATAAGCGTATTACAATTTTGACATATCTTGATGAGATAGTATCGCTTAGTGTTCAGAGCGCTTCGACTGGATATTCAAGAGGCGCGGTTTCAAATGGCGCTTAAATTTTAATTTTTTATAAGTTTTCAATAAAATCCTCTCTAAGTGAAGACATACACTAAAAACATTAGAAACCTGGATATATACAGAAATCCTCCACTACACGAATTCGAAGCCTCTCGCTAACTAGTTGTAAAGTAATTTAGACAATCTGGCTTGTTTCATGTAAATTTTGATCCATTCGATTGAAGTAGCCTTAAGCACATAATCGATATTCCATTATTCAAGTTTCAATAACTTGATTAACGTTTTGTGTGACGCCTCAAGCCTTGACCTTGACTCGTAAGCTGCTTCAGTATCTGGTATCGATATTGCAAGTAGTTTAGACGTTTATTATTATAATTGATGATTTCATACGATGTTGGAAAAGGAGAGAAGATTTTTAATGATTTAATCTCGTTAAAATATTATTGTCAAATTTAGTAATTAAAATATAAAGATAAGATTATTTTAAATTTTCTTAATAATTCGTAATTTGGTCATGGTAGCGCAGTAGACCAGCGTCGACTGTAAGCGCATTGGATAAGGGCTCGATCTTTACTAGGTTGTATGTTTTGTATTTTAAAGCTCGGCGTTGAGATGCGCCACTCTACACACAATGCCTTGAATACTTGGCAAATAGTGGGGAAGGGAGAGTTTTAACATTGTTGCTTTTGTCTATTGCTATATGTGGAGTTCACTTCACTTAAGATTAATGCAGTTTAAGAGTTTCATGTAAATGTGTAAGAATCGCAATAATCAAAGACCTTATCTACGTTAGGTGTGTTTGGAATCTATTGTAATTTATTTTGTATTAAAGCCTAGTAGTAGCTATAGCAAGCAAAACGAGTCCGTTTAGTACTGGAAGTACTGTACGCGTACAAAGTACAAACATTCAACTTTTATTATTTTATTATTTCACTTTATAATAAATACTATCTAGTCTTTCAACTTAAAAAAACTAACAGTTCTAGATCTAAGCTAATAATTATATTTTGAATTTTCTAAGGACTGATTAGTGGAGATACATATCTATCTCATATTTCATTCATCAAAAAGCATATTCTGAATGTAAGCTCGGGCAGGATTTTCTAAATAGTAAAATATTTTTACAACGTTTTGTGTTTCTGGGCGTGGACAGGTTAAGAACAGGATAACACTCTAAAAGAGGTAAAGTGAGAGCTTTAACACCAAATTAATTTAATTTTAATTGTTATCACATTTTAATTAAGTGTACAAAGCTAATTAAGCACTGTTCTAACAAAATTTTAGGTACAACTTTATACACCCAAAGTGAGGCGCAGGCGAAGGTGGGAGGTGATTAAAGACAAATTAAAACGTCTTTATCCCATCAACAAGCAGTTTGAAACGTGAGCTTGAATCAGCTTAGTCAAGTTTTGTTGAAGTTCTCCTTATATACGGTAAATGAAAATACGCAATTTACGCAATTTTTATATGCAAACAGATTACAGACTTATACGTATCTATACGTCTGTAGTCTGTTTATTTACGAAAACAGGTATTAAAATTAAAAATTAAGTATTAAAATATGTTTCGCCACTCGCAACCCTTCAAGAATTTGGTGGAATCTGCATGACGGAGTGTCTTAGCAGTAGGTTCCTAGGTTTCCATTCCTAGGGGTACAGCGTGAAGCTAAAAAAGAAACAAAACAAAAAACATACGCATTTCTGTACATATTATATATAGCAGAGAACTCAGAGTTGAGACATTCCGTTTCTTAGTTTCCACTCTATTTTCAAATTGGAAAACGTAACTCAACGTCGCGCTTTGTTTTGGATTACGTGAAAACGCCAAATATAGTAGTAAATTAAGTAGATATATAATATAACAAAATGCTTTTAAACTGTAACTGAGAGGAAAATTATAATTTTCTTAGTAAGTGACAAATGCAAATTAGCCATCTCTCTTAATGTAATTACTTGGCTAGGAGCTACTCGCGCTGTAAGGTAAAAGCCAAATGGACGAATGCTCTGTAAAAATATAATAACTCAGACCCTTTAAAATATTCTTTACCTTTTCATGAAATGTACTCTGTGAAATGAATGTTTTCTTCGAAAAAATATTATTCTTATTTTGTTTACAAATGTATATTTTATATATTATCTGGGTAGAGTTCTGCCTTTCAAAACGCAATGTTTCGAAAATTAGGGAACAAATGATAGGGAATGGAGTATTTCAATACTAGGTTTAGTGTATAAATGAAGGGTTATTTAAAAAAAAAGATTTACTATTTATGTATTTGAATAAGATTTTTTTCTTTTCTTTTCTTTTCTTTTCTTAATGAATGAATGTCAGCAGTTCAATGACGGGTTTTTATTTATTCATATAATTATAGAAATTTCACGATTTTAAAACAACAGGAAAAACAGGATTTTAAAATAATATAATTTTTAGTTTTTTAAAAACACACTCAAATATATAATTTATTTTTTAAACTTTACATAAAATAAGTAAAATAAATGATAGACCACAATTTTTTGTACATTTAGGAATTTGATTGTGATTCAGAATGAGGTTCAGAACACGTCAAGTTTACTTGTGCCTCCGCGTAACGATGGTTTCCATAATAAAAACCTTAAAATTATTATATATTATACATACATACTTTTCGTACAACACAAGAAAGTGTGCGACCCGACGAGATAACGCGTCGTTAGCCGTTTCCGTTTAATTGAGTTGCCGGTCGTTAGTCGTTAACTTGTTGTCTCTGACGTAGCGAGGTGGGGACCATTGAAGTTATTATCTGGCTAATTATAACATATAGTTGTATATTAGGGTTGGGTTTATTTAAGAATAAAAATCTTTTCTGACTGTATGCGTGACGGTTGCGGGTTTTACTTCTACTCGAGGAAATAAATTATTTTTATCTCATCGCGTTGGTAACAAGATAATGTGAGGTGATAAGTTCCGTGCGTCAACAAGTAATGTCTTAAAACTAGGTTTTATCTTCCTACAACCTCCCTAAAAAGATGCTAACAACAGAAATAAGTTGTATCAAGCGTATAGTGAATTGTATAGCGAAATAAAGCATAGTGTAGCGAAATCGACGTGACTTGACGAGAACGTATGGCTCAGTGGTCAGAGCGCCTCGTCGGTTACCAGGAGGTGCGGGTTCGAGTACCGCTACGTTAAAATTTTCATACACACAAAACAAACACGAACACTCAAGACAAAAAGTACTAAAGGACCTAGTGGTATGACACTCCATTTCCCATCGAGACACTTTCTTTACCTACTTTTCACTGAGTTCTTGAGGGGTGCCGTGGTAATTTGCGGAACTCCACGTGGAGTTTTGCCATGTTACATGCTTAAAGATTCCATTCCCCCGAATGGGAACCGAGATCACAACCGTCATGTCTACAGCCACTCGCTCGTGCCCCTGCGCCTCGACGGCCTCACCCTACGATATACAATATTTACAAATAAATATTCCTTCTATATAGAATTTTAAAGTAGCGCAACTAAAATGGTATTACTAAGAATATTCAATACAAGCAAAGTCACGTACAAGCACTAGTGTGCCATAAATAGAAATAACGTGAATATGCTTGTAAATAATGTATCGCCGCATCTCGTATGCGTTTCGTTTACATAAGACATTGAGAATTGGTACTTGGAATTTCATAAGACGTAATAAAACTGAATACAAACTAATGTCTTGAAACTGGGTGGGGAAATGAGAACGGAGTGTCTCAATATTAAGTTTTCTCTATATTTTGTGTGCGTAAGTCTAAAAAATATAGGAAAAAACAACAAGGCCGTCGTGGCGCAGGGGCACTATCAATACAGTTATTTTACAAAGAATATCATAAACCCTTACTCAAATCAATAATTTAACATTTAAGGCGGTTTGTTTCTGAACGAGTAAATCAAATAATTCATTAACATTAATACATAATTATGACTCTCAGTCAATTCTCTTTTAATAAACAGAATAATAATGTAAAATGTAAAATAATTATGTATAATAATGTAATCCATATATGAACCTAGTCAACGTAGTTAACACACTTCATTCCCTAATTTCCGCTGAGTTTTTTAAGGCATTGCGGTTTGCTTGGCGGAACTCAGCGCCAGGCCTTTGCTTTGGCGCTGGAGCGAAGAAAAGAAAATATTGATAAAGAATGATTCAATCCCTCAAGTAGGAGTCGAACCCACAACCGTCACATTACAGTCACACCCTTGTGTCCCTGCGCCGCGACGACCTCAGTTTCCTTGCTAATGAGTGTACATATGCAATAATACAACACGTTAGTTCACGTAGCTTCGGGCGATAACTAATTTAGTATAAATCAAATTTGTCGCTCAATTAAGTAAAACTGTGTACAGTATACACTGTATGACATGAATACATCGTAAATTATTACGATTTTTTTAAATTTTATATTGATGGTTAAATAGTAGAGAAGGTATATAGGTAAAGGCCGTCAGGGCGCAGTAGTACAGCGTCTGACTTTAAGCGTATAGGTTTGAGTCCCACTCTAACAAATTGACTCTAATGAATCACTTTAATTTTCTCGTGATTTACGTCTCTCAACACGCAATATCTCGAAAATTAGATGGAAAATGGAGAACGGAGTGCGGCAGTACTTGGTTCTCGGCTTACTCTGTCTGGTATGCATATACCACCAATAGCATTTAATTAAATAATATTGTTTCGATGCATTCTCATGAGATGAAAAATTAATGTTTAATATTTTAGTAACTAATTTCACTAATTACCTAATTCCTTTCTTTTTAAAATGCTTTTTGCTAAAAGAAGTGGCACAAGGAAATTTTTTATTTGTTCGTTAACCTCCGCCATAAATATCACAAATAAAAAAAATATACAAGATCGTTTAAACAGTGAAACAGTAACATATTTTGTTTAGATTCAGGATATATTTGACGTGGAGCAAATATCAGTCGTGGTGCAGTGGCGAAAGCGTGTTGTGTGGAGGATCGATGCCATTCGGAGAAACTAATTATCATTTAGTAAGCAAGTCACAGGACTTGGCAATTAAGAAAATAAAATTAGCTTCACGCAGTATCCCGCACACAGTTTTTTTTAAAACATATAGAACATATAATATTTTTCAGCTTTACGCTGTATCCCGCACACAGCAGGGTAGACAGAGGGAACCCACTCCGTTCCCCACTTTCTGCCGAATTCTGGAGGCATTGCTTGTTGATAGGCAGAAATCAACGCCGCCCGAAGCGTAAATAAATATTTCATTACTTCGAGTTACAGTCGCATTACAGTCACACCCTTTTGCCGCTGCGCTATGACGGCCTCAACTTGACTCGACTTGTATATATCAACACATAATAATTAATAATGCTTGTGGTTTTTAAAGAAAAGCATTAGTTTTAGGTGGGATATAGTTCTTGGAAAAATAATCTGAGATAATTCTGGCGCTACCATCAATATATATATAACATACAGCATGAATACAATTAGTGAACGTATAATATATATAAAGTACACAATCACTGTGTGTGTGTGTGTGTCGGTCTCCGCTCCGTTACCTCGTTTAGTAATTCTCATAATTAACAAACGAGTAAATAAACGACTAAAACAACAAATCCCAAATGAACTTGCATCGAGCAAACTTTGCTGTAATGTCACAGCCTGTATAAATCTAGCTTGATCATTTTTTATTCAGCTGCACGCTGTATCCCACATATAGCAAGGTAAGCAGAGGGAACCTAGTGTTAAGACACGCTGTTACCCACTTTCTGGGAATTCTCTTGTGGAATTAAGTGTTTAGTGGCGAATCTCAACGCCGCGCTTTTTGGCGTCCTTGGCACCTAAGCAAATAAATTAAATTTCTTAATAAATAATAATTCATCCTTCCGAGTGGGAATCGAACCCACAACCGTCAACACACATATGCTACCGTCACACACTTGCACACTGCACGACGACGGCCTTATGACTGATTATTTATGTTAGTATATTTATAAGTTAAACTTACATTCAGTCAATGTCATGGCTAAGACTCCCGTGTAAATTATAGATTTTTTTCAGTTAAAAGCTGTCTGAAATAATTCATTTTCTTTATGCTCAGCACTAGCTAAAATTATTGTCAGCAATTTTCAAGTCTTAATAGGCCAAGTACATTGCATTCTTAAGTTCATTTAGGTAAAACGCAGCGTTAATATTTGTGTGAGTGTGCAAATTAAATGAAAAAAGGTAAAACGAGATTTTTGTCTTTTAGAAAACGTATTTTTTTTTAATGTAACGGGATTTGACCCACTTCTATGGGAAACAGTGCAGATTTATTTAAAATACAGTGTTTTTATTAACTCAAGTTTGTTTAATAAAAAAAATGTCGTAAATTAGATTTAGAAATTCAAATAACAAAATATCTCTTATATAAATCTTCATAATAAAAAATATTGTTTTCATATATTTGTATTTATACATGTGTAGGCTAGGCGTGGTGCAGGGGCACAAAGGGTGACTGTCAACGCGACTGAAGATTTGATCCTCACTCGAGGATATGAAGTTGTTGTTTAAATTAATATTTCCATTTGTTCGCTCTAGTGTTGAGGCAAAATCGAGAAGTTGAGTTTCGCCACTCAGTATGCAATGCCTGCGAAAATTCGGCAAAAAGTGGAGAACGAAGTATCTTAACACTAGGTTCCCTCTGTCTACCCTGCTGTGTGCAGGATACAGCGTAATGCTGAAAAATATTATATGTTCTATGTTTTTTTAAAAAAAATTGTGGATATTACTAACAAGGCTCTCTGAAGGCTATACTATTACACCGCTTTATAGCGCAATACGACGTGATTATCTAATAACAACATAATGTTCGGTATTTGTTCAAATGTTTCATAAAATGTTCGGATCGCACTCGTTAAGTGTAATTAACTGATATCGACCCGCGCGTTATTGCGAACTAAACTTGTTACGTTAGAATGATTCACGCTTCACGTGATAAAAGTGTAAAATGAAGCTATTAGTGTGGAAATATATATTATATTTCATGTATTGTTTTATAGGGCGGTTGGAAAATCCTTATACAGATATTGTAACAGAATTTTAGTGTTCGCTATACGTTAAGTTATCCAAAATGTACCTTCCTTCTTTTTGAACAACAAGTTCATTTTGGGTGGCGTTTTCTTAAAACAACAAACAAACCTTGCAAGCCGTTGCTTAGCGACGGTCGCGTAGTGATAGTTGTTATTAACATGGCAGAATAAATTGCAAATCAAATAAAATCACCATCGCATAATATACAATTAACTCATTCTAGTAAGCTCTTCTTCTCATTTAGATGTTCCAATTAAAAGGCTGTAAAGCGTCCCTCTCGTGTTTCGCAAATAGCATCCAATGTCCCGTAGAGCAATCACGAAGAGCTGAGCCGGTGAAGCTTTACTTATAAATAGTTTATTACATTACTAATTAATTCCCGTGATTTCGTTCGGAAACCATCGACACAATGTTTGCGTTTGTCTTTTGATTTTGTTTGTTTTGAGGTATTGTAATATATGATTGTGGTTTCATATTAATTTGAATGTTGCATTGTTTGTTGTCTGTTTCATGTCTCAGAGGCTAGTGGTGACGCTGGGGTAGAAGCGTACCCTAAGGTTGGTAGCGATAGGCTGTGTGTTCCAGTTTGAACTTTCTCACTCCAGTAACGAGGCAAAGCGCGACACTGAGTTCCACCACTCAACACGTAACGCATCTAAAATTCGGCGAAAAAAGAATACGGATGGCGTGCTTTAACTCTGAATTCTAAGAATCCATCTCATCTACTTGCTTGTTTGCATTTCTGCAGCTTTACCATATAAATATTGTTGTCATGAAGCTAAAGCTAAAGAGAGAGTTACAAATTAACTACCCAACTGGACAGATTACCTAGCTGCCTGTCCATGAGTCCCACATAATCCACTGGATTCTCCACTTGGGTGGCTTACCTGGAAAAGGGTCTCTTCACAGTAAGAAAGTTAATTACTAGGTTCAGAAATGGGACAGCCAGAGTCTATATTTGATGGCATGCAGCGGACTGGAAAAAATATCAGGCGTAAAAATTAGATCAAATCGTTACACAGTATGTGTTTCGTTTGCTCAGAAAATTGCAAGCATTGCTTAAGAATATGAATACTAAAACGAGACTTCTCAATGTTATTATAACTGATTATTGTTCTACATATTACGGTTCATATAAAAACAGCTTCACACTGTATTGTGCACCCAACAGGGTAGGCGGAGGGACCACGTATCCGAATTTCGTAAAAAACTCAAGTGGCTCCCAATTCGACTTCGCCGGAATACTCATGTTCTTTGTCTTTTGTACAATGTTCTCTTTTCTCCGCATTCCCCTTCATATCTTAAAGAAC
>DWGR01005284.1:0-10484 GCA_018247715.1 Heliconius burneyi
ATCATTTGATCCAATCTTTGGCTCCGTTCCAAACGAACGCTTAAACATCCTCAAATAGTTGATGAACTTCGATGCTCCTTGTAATTCTATAAAGCTTTGATCCTTTTTGGTAAGAATAAATTTCTTTAGATTTCAACAGAATTTAAATTTCAAAGATATTTATTTACAGAATTTCCTTATGGTCATTCAACTGTAAATAAGTAAGGGATCAAATGGCTACTTTCATTTCGGGTAAATATATAAATACACTAAAATAAATATTTATAAAAGCTGTGAGATATAATCAATAAGGCCGTAGTGGCGCAGCGGCACAAGGGTGTGACTGTAATGTGACGGTTGTGAGTTCGCTCCCCACTCGAGGAAGTGAAATATTTATTTACGTTTATAGTTCCATTTCTTCGCTCTGGTGTCGAGGTAAAGCGCGGCGTTGAGTTTTGCCACTCAACACTCATGCCTCCAGAATTCGGCAGAAAGTGGGAAACAGAGTATCTTAACACTAGGTTCCCTCTGCCAATAAATTTAATATATAACTTTACAATTTGAGCCATGAGTTTCTGTTCAACCAAACAAACAGCTTTACCTATAATATTAATAATTATAAATTAGTACAACATACTTCTTAAGCAGATTTACTTCAGCCAGCGAGACTGTTAATCTTCTTTATACATGTTATTTCATCTAATATGCCATACATCATGAGAATTGGTAGGCGATCAGTAATCGAAACAGAGACGTGGTATCTGAGTGACTGTCAAGATTAGTTTTGATTCATAGCTTAGTTGAATTCAAATATAAGCCTTATTTAATGGAAATAAATGCAGAAATGGATTGCATGAATCTATTGGCAGGTTACTGTCTGTAGGCCGTATTATAATACAATACACTATATATAAAGCTTGTATATTTCGAACATTATGTGTTAAACAATTTTCACACTTATATCAATAAGGATATGGGAATAATTTCCTATAAACGTGTCGAAGCTACAACTTCTGTATCTTGAGACTCGTATCGGATGTATCTGGGGCTTAGTTTGATTTATAGTAGAATATATCTTTAGTATTCTACTCCACGTTTTCGTCGTTTTCTTTGACATTTTTAGGTTGGTATAAATATTTATTTTGTGGACTTTATGTTTGATATTATTTTGTATTTTTTTTCTAGAAAGAATATGTTAATTAAAAACAGTTTAATAGATTGAAAGTCAAGTAAATTGCCAGAATCAATAAATCAGATTCAAGTAATAATTTCATAAAAATAAAAAAAAAAATACTATAAATATACCTATGTACGTAATATGATGCAAATTAAATATGGATCAATCTTAAATAATTCATAGAAGGGTTACAATGTAATGGAATGAGTAGAGGGAGGCTCGTTCAGACATCGTATAGACCTCTTGTCTGATATAAGTGCATAGCCCCATTTACCGGGACAAAAAAGAGAGGTAATGTATTAATATATAAGGATAGAATCTTAATATATAATATTTGAATACCTATTTAAAAAACTTTCTTTTGTTTTGCCCCAGTCAGAATGTTGGAAGAATTATTATTTTACATTCATCCTCCAGTCCGCTCGACGGCCGCAAGTCGAGGTTCGAGTCCCACAGGGGGCCCTTACAGTCGTCGACTTCCTCACAGGCAGCCACTTAGTGCTAGCATTTCTTTAGGGACAGAGTACTCTCTTCCCTACCCAACCGCTGTCGCTGTAAAGGCCAATAGGACTAACAGCGTTAACCTCATGTTGGAAAAAAACATTCATCTTAAAAATATTTATCTCTCTATTTATCCCCACAAAATAGGAAACCATAAAAAATAAAGCTGAAGCGTTATAACGATTTGGATTTACAAAAACGGAACTAATTATTTTTTTCACTGTCGGTCGCAGTACGCAGGCGCAGTCAGTGCACCGTGGAGACTGCCTTTTACTACCGTCTGCAGCTCGTACTAAGAGTGTACGATATTGTCTAGTAACTCTACTATTGTTACTGTAGGAAGCACGCGATTATAGTATAGAAAATTGTCCTTATTATTGTTATACATTTTTTGTTATGGTTAAGTAAGTTTAAAACCTAGAGGGTACAACTTTAAATTTAAAAAAAATAGATTTTTTTTAGCTTAACGCTGTATGCCGCACGTAACATGATAGGCAGAGGATACCTGGAAACTTTTGGTTAGGCACATCGCGAAGCATTGCGTGTTGAGTGGCGGAACCCAACCCCGCGTCTTGCGTCGTTACCAGGGTGAGGAAATGAAAATATACAATATCTTATTCCCCCGAGTGTGAATCAAACCCACAACCTGTCGCGTTTACAGTCGCAATAATACGCAATTATTCCATTTATATTTATATCCAATCCCATCATTTATTGTACCATAAATACGTGTCTTTAGGCTCTCTATACAAATAAGCATATTAATAGTAAGTAGATAAACATTATTTACTCGTTCGCTAGCGAATTCTAAAAAGCCCATGGTAGAGCCACAGACAGAGATATAGAATGATATGGATAAATACAACCTCTTTTATAGCTTGAAACGCCATCAAAGTTTTTTGTTCCATTTTCATATACTATTTAGTTGCTCATGCTAACCGAGTCGTTATAAGTAAATAGCTCACATAAATACATTTCTCGCTATTCTAAAGATGATGTTTTAAAATATACATGTCGTCGCCCCCAACTTTGTTGCAAAATTAAAACGCTTTTTCGCTTTCCAGTAGGAATTTGAGATATGGTCTCTAAGTGCTCCCCCACACTCCTTAACCTACCTACATGGCAAATTTAAATTTTCTAAGTCCAATAGAATAGGATCACCCTGGTACTGGCAGTGTCGTAAGAGGCGACTAAAGTACGAGTGGGAGAGTCACGTTGCCAGCAATGGCAACACGCATGGGCAGACTCGACCGGATCATTACCACCCCCGGCTTTTAAAACCGGCGTGAAGTAGTGGCTTTATGCCACTGCGTTTCGCATTAGGTAATGCTGGGCTCCGGCGCCCAACCACGTCAAAAGCTGGGAACGCACCTGTAGCTCCTCTGGTGTTGCGCGGTGTCGTGGGCGGCGGTGATCACTTACCATTAGGTGACCCGTACGCTCGTTTGCCACGTCTTTTTCCATAAAAAAAAATTTAAAAAAATACAAAAATGTACATAACGAAAAAAACGAAAAGCGGAGTTAGCAGATTTACACTCTAAGCTCTATGTGTCACACAAATGACAAAATGTACCTACTAGTCTTTTTCATCTTATTTTTTTAAGAAGAAAGCTTTCAGAGACAAAAACCTAGAACAATCTGGCACATTCTTAAATATTCTACTAGGGAGGGACATTTTAAGGATGCGAGTAACACAAAAAGGAGCGTCTTATTATTTTTTCCTTAAAGAAGACTTGTATTCGTACATGTTTATAGAAACCGGTTGATATTTTAAAATGGAACAAGCTACAAAAAAAAACATTTTTAAATTCAATCCCTACTTAGATCAAAAAATCAACAATAAGACATTTTCTTAAAGTTTTTTTCTTATAATGTACACGCGGTAGGTAAAACTAAATTTAGATATAGCTAAATATGTTATGAGAGATTTGTCCCTCATCATAGTATAACATACAACTAAAAGTTATTTTTTAAATTTCACTACTTCAAAATTTAAACAAAAACCTATAGTAACAAGTTCATCTACATTCTACTATAGCTGAAATTGTTAATAAAATTATAATACATTTATATTTATAGAAATTATTTCACACTTTTTGAAGACTCTCCTCCTTGTACCAACTCCGCAGCTTTAGCCCCCATCGCTCAACCCCAAGTTCAGTCATGCGGCTTTAAGCACTAGACAAGTTTTAATATGTCTGAGGAATTACTACAAAATAATATGCAATGCTAGGGTATGAAGAAAATTATAGCTGAAAATATATTTTTGAATAGAAACTTCATATTTGATTTTTGATATAATTATTATATACTACTATACTATTTTTTAAACGCGTCTTCGCCCTTGTTGTCAAATGGAAATAACTGAAAGTACTCTCAATTGTTTTCTTTTGTTACTACTCTTAGTTTTAAACTAAGAGTAACATCAACAAATTTATCTTTAACGATAAAACTGATGATTATAAATAAATAATGCAAGCAGCAATTCAGCGGCACAAAGGTGTGACTGCAACGTGACGGTTGTGGATTCGATTCCCACTCGAAGAAGTGAAATATTTACTAACGTTTATATTTCCATTTCTTCGCTCTAGTTTCAAGGTAAAGTGCGGCGTTGAGTTCTGCCACTCAACATGCTATGCCTCCAGAATTCGACAGAAAGTGGGGAACGGAGTGTCTTAGCTGGTTTATTTATTTTAAGAATATATAGCTTTCACAGCTATCACTCTTCAAATTTTCTAACTAGCAAATTTCATAATTTGATTGTGAACAATAGTTAAAATTTCTGCGTAATTTTAAGAACACTGTCTTAGCACTAGGTTCCCTCAGCCTAACCTGCTTTATACGAGATAGAGCGTGAATCAGAACAATGGTTAGAGATAACTATTTAAAGTTACCTATAGCACTCGTTTAAGGGAACAATGATACTACTTGCATCTTTTTTGGATCAAAATTGCTATCTTAACATAATTACACGTCAATGTACTTTATAAGGCTTTACAAAGACAAATATGGCAAGTTGCTAGACGAGCTCTTATGTAAATGTTTATATGGTTTTATTAGTTCAAGTAAGTTGAAACCATCGTAGCGCAGAGGCAAGTCCGACTCTGACACGATAGTCGTGGGTTTGATTCTCACACTGGGTATTAATTATTATTTTTTTCTCACTTTGGTGACCAAATGCGACATTGAGATTTTAACTTTCGGCATGGGATAAAGAGTCAAGATCCATTTAATTTTTCCGGGATCCTAATGGGTCCCGAATGTTCCATCCCCATGAACTATTGCGCGTTTTTTTTTATTTTTAGTTCAATCTAGTCAGGTCTCTGGTTTTGACATCATTTTTAATAATATAGTATTACGTTGATTATAATCATGATATATCTTTTTGAAATCCTTGTGTCAAGCAAGCTCTTTAATTGAATATCCATATAGTAAGTAGGTGGGTATTCGATTTTTTTTTTCACTACGTACAATGGCTTCGCATATCTGCCATGCTTATTTTTATTAATGTGACCTATCCAAGAACACTTGGATTGCTAAATCGAATCTAATGACATGTAACAACGTTCAGCGATTCTGGATTATGAGGTAATTTAGAATATACATACATACAAGATACGCGCGGAAAACATAACCCTTTCTTTACAATACGGTAAAAAAAGAAATAATACAATCTAAAGATTGTGTACACTACAGTATATGACATAAACATAAATAAAAATGTCCTTCGCGTATTGAAATAAATCGCGAATACAAAGACACACACGTGACTCATAAGTATCTAAGCATATGGTTAACACGTGGTTTCAAATGGGGATGGACTCAGAATAATATAATCTACTTATGAACTATAATATAATGGAATATAATAAAATTTCCATATCTATTTATATAGTGAAGCCATTGTGCAAGCGCTATGCTTGTGGGTTCGTTTCCCATTCGCTCTGATAAAACAAAGCGGCACTGAAGTTCTCTATGCAATATTGCGAATTATTAATGCTGAAAGTGGGGAAACTGAGTATTTATTTAATAGAAATAGAAGAAGTTCTTAATTTATGGCGCATCGAGAATCGGGAATCTGAAGAACTACCAGTTCGAATTGAAAAACTTTTTTATGATGAATAGGGTCTACAATTACCGAGATAGGTTATATAGCCCCAAAAATCTCGTGATGGAATATTCCATCACGATACTCGTTCCAACTTCTCATATCTCTTCTCATTACTTATCATTATTAGTTGTTAGTTGCAAGAAATATTTAATTTACTATAATTTATACTTATTACCTTGAACATTTCAGAGAAATCCTTAATAAATGCATAATAAGGAAACCTAAATATCCTCAACTATTAAAGAAAAACGTAATGTTTCCTAAGTTAAAATGCAAATGTGGAAGCGAGATATGATTTACACGTCCGAAGCGAGTTCCGTCTAACAAAACATGCAAGGTCGGCATAATTAAATTAGCGAAGTTAACGTAATAATTAGTACATAATTTGAACGATGTATCATTAATAAGGTATGTATATAAGCGCGATGGACGTGGGTTCGATCCCCATTCAGTGTATACCCAGCTATGGGAGAAAAGCGTAAAGTTGTGAATGGAAAAACAGATCATGAGATTTTTTTTTAATGGGAAATGAGGGTGGCATAAAAATAATATTATTTAGGAAGTTGTTCGTACATAATTATCGTTTTAATAAATAACCTTCCTTTTCCCCTTCCCTTCCCTTCATTTAATTATTTAAATTAACGAATAGTAGGTATACTCGTAAATGTATGTAATAACTGAACAGCAAGACATACAAAAGAGTAACATTTTCAAGTCTATTAAATAGGTCAGTTCGACATTATAGACTATTAAGTTCTATGGAAAATAACAATAGAAGACAGTAAAAGGCAAGCCTTGAAACTTTATTGAGAAGTGTCAGCTTTTCTTTGAAAATGTACATATTATACCAACAGAATATACATATTCATTAAATATAATCAATACTTACATTTACACTCAGAGACGTCAAATAATATTTAATTACCATTAAATTGGTAAAAACTGTATATTTGATCATAGGACATGAAAAGACTTATCATGATCTAATCGCAATGCAAGGTAGGGCAAATTAATTAATTATAGACTTCAAACATCTTCTAACAGTAATAGGCATGCTAATTAGTGTTTAGGAAATCGATAGGTTTTTGGTTCGATCCCCACATAAAAATAGTAATATCTTCTGTGTCTAATCATAAATCTACTTCAGTGCGTACTTAAAAGTACAAACTTATGAGTATGTTTACCAGAAAATCAGATAGTAATAAGTACATAAATTGTTTTATTTCCATTCCTTCCAGATTCCATTCATTCCAGAGATATAATGCAACAAAAAATTAATTTATATTAGAAAAGGTCGAATTGTTGTGGGTTCGATTCCCATTTATGCCGCCGATAAATTATTTTGATTTCCTCGTTCTGGTAAAAAGAGTCGACCCTCCAGGACGTCTTGAAATTGGGCTGAGACCCCACCCAACCCCTTGGGGTGGAGTATCATAGGACTAAGTTCCCTCTACCTACCCGGGATACAGTATTGGAATCTAATACCAATAAAAGACCTAATAAAATACCACAAAAAGCGGATTCTCATCCAGATACATATATCCACCATAATATAACTCCATAACAGGTATTTAGAAAACGACACCGCATCTCCGTATCGGTGGGCTATGGGAATGGGAAAATTTACGGAAGAGATTCACACGTGTAAATAAGTAACAGTTATAGTATGTACATATGCTTTTTGCTGAACAGTTTCACCTACTTACGCGGAAATCAATGGCTTCGAGCTCAATAAATACAAAGGTATTGCATTCATTTAAACGATTGTATGAAAGTTTTATAACAATAATTTTATAATAGTTACTTGGGCTTTAAGAAGAGAGAACAAGAGTATCGAGACACTCTGCTATTTGTTTTCAGGCTAAATTTGGAGAAGAACATTTTTTAATCCTTTCAGTTTTTTCAGGAAAACATTGCCAAATTTTTATAATGTTTATTGTGATAAATAATAACAAAGTCGTGTTATTACATAACTTTATAAAGCTGTTACCGGTAATCTGTATAATTTCAGTATTCTATAGAGGAGGCTGTCGTGGCGCAGCGGCACAAGGGTGTGACTGTAACGCGACGGTTGTGGGTTCGATCCCCACTCGAGGAAGCGAAATATTTATTTACGTTCATATTTCCATTTCTTCGCTCTGGTGTCGAGGCAAAAGCGCGGCGTTGAGTTCTGCCACTCAACACGCAACGCCTCTAGAATTCGGCAGAAAGTGGGGACCGGAGTGTCTTAACACTAGGTTCCCTCTGCCTGCCCTGCTGCGTGCGAGATACAGCGTGAAGCTGATTTAAATTAATTTAATTTTAATTAATACAATACCTCGACAATGTAACTATACAATACCTTGGGCGTCCAGGCGATGTATGATATAGTATAACTGTTATTGTCCATTACATACTTTAGCTGGGTAATGAATTTCATGCCTCTGAATTGGCACCCACAACTATTGCGTTAAGAGGCAGAATTTGTTCCTCTGTGCATGATGGCTCGATGGCTCTAATACTACTACCATTTAAGCTCTTAATAGTTCAAGATCCTTTGAAGTCGATGCATATTAGTCTACTTCTTCAAAGTCTAGAAACTTGGGTCCGTTAGGTTTTATGGTCGAGGTACATATTTATAATTTATGACTTTTATTAATATAAGAAGATAAGAATTTACTTTAATAATCCAAAAAGTTATTATTTGATGAAAGAAGAACGGCGACTCTAATTATTTGTTTTGGTGCTCTTGTTTCTCTCATTAAAAAATAAGAAATGAAATTGTCATAGCATTCAAAACAAAAAAAAATATACATGTTTTTACTAATCTCTCTTTCAAATTATGTATTGCCAATAGAACATCATATCGATTAAGAGATGTGAAGTTATCAGGCATATATATTCCGCTCATACGATTTACCACTTAACCCAGATGTTTTGGACCTTCGAATATTTTTTTAACATTAAACAGAATATAAGCAAACTTTAATGTATACATATTAAACCATTACAACTATCATTACTTACTATTACTATTTAAGTAGGATCCTGGCATTCAGAAACTCCTCACATTCCGCCAAATTTTGAATGTATTGCGTATCGATTGGCTGAGCTGTACGCCGCGTTTTTGTCTCGCCACCAGAACGGGAAAATGAAAATATTGAATATACATATAGTGGAATCGAACTTGCAACCTATCGCGTTTACAGTCACACGCTTGTGCCACTGCGCCACAACGACAATCATTTAGCAACTAGCACAAAAGAGACAAAATAATTAATTCTAAACGTCTCATATTATATAATACATCTATATATATGCTTATTATATACAAATGCTTATTAAAACATATCATATGCATAAATAATTACATTATGCGCTATGGAATCACGCGAACAAAAGTCACGTGTCAGCCGATTTCACCATCATTCAAACAATTTCAACGCGTCATTTCACTTGTGATGCCAGCTATACGAGTATATTGTTTACAGTTGTTTTACTTCTATGGAATGGAAAATCTCGTATCAAACTCTATAGTGCAGCCAACGCCATAACAAAGCCATTATTTTATATAAAACATCTCGAATATTCAAACAATAAAATAAGTTGATTCATTCGTGCTTAGCATCGCTCATAAACAATAAGCAATATAACAAAAAAAACTGCTTTAATATTTTTTAAATGAGATAAAAATATGGACTATACTAATATAATCTCAGGATCTTCTGGTTCGACGTGAAAAATATTTTTGTGTTGCATAGTCCACCTATCGAGGAAAGCTATCATGTAAATTTAAGTCTCGGTGGAGACCACTATTCCTGCGGTCAGACCCCGGTCACTTCGAATGTTTATATATACAACTCTTAGTTTTTAATATACAATTTTTTTCAGCTTCACTCTGTAACCTGCGGAAATCAACGCCGCTCTTTGCCTTAACATCAGAGCGAAAAAATGGAAATAAATTAAAAAATCCTCTAAAGGAACAACACACACAGCACAAGCGCGTGCAGCATAACTGACATATGAATTTCCACGACCACATACATACGAGTATATTTAAATTATTATAAAAATGTAATGTGAAATATAAGAAAAAAATAAGCAGATTAAATAAGATCTACTCGACACGCGCCTTGTTCTTCATTAAAGGATTCCGTGGCTTATCTTCGTGGCTATCCCGACGTCCAGATCCTAATCAAATCTGTATGGGACCACCTTACTAGCATCCCTTTATCGATTGATACTAAAAGATAATAGAATTTCTTCTCAAGTACGGGAACAGAGGAATTCTATACAAATTGTTAAGAAAATTGTGCACTGGTAAAATAAATATATTTTGATTAAATAAATCATATCCGCTTCACGCACACAGCGAGAAAGGCAGAGGGAACCTAGTGCTCAAACACTCCATACCGCACTTTCCGCCGAATTTTTCGAAAAGCAAATGACGAAATTACTTTATACAGAACATGCCTTCTCCACAATCAGCAGGATACGATGAACACAAAAAACATGGCCTAAGAACCCTCTGTAATATGTATGTGTGTTTGTCACAACAGAGAAAAAAAAGAACACTACTGATTTACGAGTAGTCCTAAATAAACACTGTTAGTTTGTATCGTGATGGTGAGGATTTCAAAATAGTGTTAAGTTTTATTGCCGAGTCTGACGCGCAAGGGCTCTCGAGACTGGAGGGCAATGACATTGTTTACTCCATTTTATGGCCTCTCTATAATC